>JAODAL010025369.1:0-58756 GCA_025379985.1 Phyllomedusa bahiana
CTTCAGCGTTTCCCTGTCTTTTTGGGGCGGCCAGCAAATCAGCTTAGCGAATAGAGCAGGGTGAGCTGTGTGTGCGACGTCATGACGGGATGTGTATGTTGTGATTGGCTGGAAAAATCACATGACCTGGTTTTACATAGAACACCCCTTTTCCTGTTCTGCCTCAGTGTGTGTCAGTTCCATAGGAAGTAGGACGTGTTGTGGCTCTGTCCAAACAGCTCAGCGAAATTGTTCTATTTGTTTCACACAGACAGCTATGCTTTTAGCTGTGAACATTAGAACTTAGTTAGTTAGAGATTTGCAGATTTTAGGTCCCTTTAGGCTGAGAATTTTAAAGGAGCATCTAGCCCTGTAAAGTCCGGGGGGAAAACGGGAAGGTGAGGGCGCGGGCAAACCACAGACAACTCTTAAAAGGAGAGTGGAAATTGTGCAGCCCAGACTTTGTTTAGACTGCTTCAATGCTTTTTATAACAGTTTCGTTTAAAATAACTTATGTTGGGCATATCTGAACAGATCTTACTAGAAACGCAGGTGTATTTTTAGTGCAAAGCCACTTATATAATCCTAACATTCAATAGGTTTTTTCACTTGACCAGCCACTTGTTGATAGAGGCCCTGCACTTAAATTTGAATACAGCATTTAAAGTCACCGCAGGATTTTTAGTTCCAAAACTCCACTTTATTTCCGTATACATTTCAGATAGGTGTTTTTCACTTTGGCTCAGGCCAGCTTTGTTGATTGAGGCACCTTGCACTTAAATGTGAATACAGCAATTTTGTAGTCACCTCAGGTGTATTTGTTAGGTGCAAAACTCCACTTTTATTAACCGAAATAATACATTTCAATAGGTTTTTTTCACTTTGACGCGGGCCACTTTGTTAATAGAGGAACCTTGCACTTAAATTGAATACAGCAATTTTGAAGTCACCGCGGGTGTATTGTTGGGTCCAAAACTCCCACTTTATTATCCCTATACATTTCAGATAGGTGTTTTTTTCACTTTGGCGCAGTCCAGCTTTGTTGATAGAGGCACCTTGCACTTAAATTTTAATAAAGCAATTTATAAGTCACCGCAGCTGTTTTTGTTAGGTGCAAAACTCCACTTTTATTATCCTAACATTTCAGATAGATGTTTTTTCACTTTGGCGGGCCAGCTTTTTTGATACGGGCACCTTGCACTTAAATTTGAATACACCAAATTTTTGAAGTCACCGCGGGTTGTATTTTTAGGTTGCAAAACTCCACTTTTAATTAATGCGTATAACCATTTCAGATAGGTTTTTTTTTCACTTTGGCGCAGTCCAGCTTTGTTGATAGAGGCCCCTTTGCACTTAAATGTGAATACAGAATTTTGTTTTGATTTGAGGATTTGAGAATAGCTGAATTTGCCGTCTTTTAATAAGAGACTTTCCAAAACTCTTCCATGCCTTCTCAAATTTTTATCTTTCTGAACTTTGGAGCGAAATGCGGGTGGTAAGCGAGCAAAAAGGGGGGGTATGACAGGGAGGTCGGGGTACGAGAAAAAGTGCTACCTTCCAGTGCTGGCGATAACACGCATGGCCAGCGGAACGTCATTGCAGACCGTCAGGCCTGTAAACGCGTGTCAGGGCCCTGTGAATCTCAGTAAACGAACAGCGTCGCCAATCTTTTTCTTCAGTGGTTAAATGCAACCTGCATCCAGCAGTCTTCCCTTTCCTCGCTCCACCCAGTCAGGGCCACAAATTCGTCATCAGCATCATCACATCCTTCCAACATGAAGCAAGGCAGCCCAAATGTCAACTCGTGTACCCACCACTGGGGAAATAATCCATTTTCTGAAGACCTCTTTGATGACAAAATGCGTTTGGGGTCAGAAGGCATTTCCAAAAGACCAAGAGGCCAAGAAGGATATTTTGTCTGCTCTGACCCCAGTTACTGAAACCATCAGAAGAGGAGAAGGGAAGCCGGTTAATCGCAAAAATCCCGGGCGGTGGGAAACGCCTTGCATTCCCTCTTGCTTGTAGCCCGCAGCTCCTGGATGCAAATGTCAGGACGACCAAGTCACCTGTTTGATGATGATGATGTTTACATTGGGGATCCAACGGGGTCTTTCAGCAAATTTGCTGCGAGCGCTTCATCACTGGCCCGAGGAAGACGATGGGGTAGTGTCAGTAAGGCTCCGCCTCAAAAAGGGAAGGGCTCCCACAAGTCTGCTGATATGATTCCGCCAGCCACGGCCCACGTAAAACCCCGCTCCTCGTTTATCGCCGTCAAAAAGGTCCAGGACCAATCAAGCCTGGCCTTCTTTGAGCAACCCTTTCTGATTCACCCAGAATGCCCATATTCCGCCTTTGCCGTAAACCATAAGTAGAGGCAAGAACTTAGGTGTTTAACCACCACCAACATGTCAAAGTCAAAATGCAGGAATGCATGATTTGAAATGGAGGCAACACTTGGGCCCAAAAAAAGGGCCACACTGATGCCGGGTTTCCCAAACCACGTCACACCCTCCTCTCCGCTCCTCCTCTTCCCCGCCACCACCAAGCTTTCCTCAGCTGCTCATGTCTCTCAGAGCCCATAAACAGGGACAGCCTCCGCTTCACCCTCCCCGCGCCCGAGTACCACCAGCACCACTAGAGCTCCATCCTACCCCCTTCTCCTTCCACCATTTTGATGACCTGCATGCCGTACAGGGGCCAGTCTAGCAGCCAGCCTTCTGTCTTCCAGTTTGGGAGCAGAAGAAACACTTTAACCCAGACCATCCCAAAACCAAAACCTGAATAAACGGCATTGCCAGGCTTTTGGCCTTGAAATGTTTTCCTTTCCGTCTGGTTGGAAAACAGATGGATTCCGCACGTCATGGCCCTTGCCTTCCCCCAATACAGATGCCGAGCAGGCATTTCTTTGCCAAAAAGGCCGTCCCTGCCCTGGCCAGCCACGTGTCATCTAAAATTTCAAGCGCGTTGTCTGCATCTGTGGCCGGGAAAAATCCATCTGACCACCGACACATGGACTAGTAAGCACGGCCAAGGCCGCTATATCTCTGTGACAGCTCACTGGTGAGCTGGGGGATGTCTCTGGTGGTGACGGGGCTCTCAGGCTCGGCGCACGCTCTTCAAAACCGCAAGGATGGTGAAGGGTTCTTTCCCCCAAGGTCCTCTGGTGGCCACACGGGCCGTGTTGAAATTAATCTGCTTGAGACCATCCACACACAGTCAGGAGCTGTTTTGGACGGCTCTCCCAACGAGACGAGCGCTGGCTGGGTGACAAGACCCTTGTGCCAGGCAAGGTGGTGTCGATAACGGTCGAAATCTGCTGGCCGCCCTTAAGATCGGGAGGCCCGGAGCACATCCCTTGCCTGGCCATGTCATGAACCTTGTCGTCCAGAAAATTTCTAAAGAGCTACCCGGGGCTGGACTGACTGCCGAGGAAGGCTCTAGGTCTGAGGTCGCACTTCCGCCGTTCGCACCCTGTTCATCCCGCCTGGCTGCGTTGCAGCGTTAGCTCGCCTCCCCGTCAACCGCTCATTGTTGACGTGGGAAAACAGCTGGAATTCCACCCTCCACATGCTCCAGCGAAGTGGCAGCAGCGCAATGCCATTACGCAGTATGAAGTGACACATGGGCCCGACAAGCAGCGGTGCGGACCCGGGGGGTTGAGCCACCGAGAGTGGGGGCAGGTGAAAGAGCTCTGCACCATCCCTGCCATTTTGAAGAACCACCAAAATGGGCATGCGGAGAATGGCCTTGTCAGCTTGAGCTTTTTGGTGATCTTAGTTCTGTAACGATCGTTGGACACTCTGAAACATCAGCTCCCATCAGCGACGGAGGAGGAAACGACACAGAAAGCGGACACGAGTTCTTTTTCCTCCGTCAAAACCACAAGGCCCGACATTTTCACAATTTATCATCGGTCTTCATTAGGCAGTGGTTCGGGGTCCAGGCTAGTGCAAGGGGGGGTATCAGCTCTCAGGGGGCATCATCTGAGGCAAGTCCAAGGCTGTGTTTTAATCCGTGCCAGAGGAAGTGGAGGAGGGGGTATTCCTGGACACCGACGTTACCGACGTCCCTGCCTTGGAAAGAGGTTGCCCCAAATTTGAGGGGGAGGAGGAAGATGAGGAAGATCATTTGCTAGCCCTCGACCAGAGGCTTGGAAATCAAGGCTCCATCTCTCCATGATTTCTTGATGCTCCATTTCTCCAACAGACCTCGGATTAAACCAAAAAAAATGAACCAAAGTTAAAGGGGGCCACCCTCCTGGATCCCCGTACAAAACAAACTCAGCCATTCCTTCCACCACCCAAATGAGAGTAAATGCAGAATGAACCTTGCTGATTGATCAACTGGAGACATCTGTTGGTCTGCTTCACATTCTTCAAATGTCACGGTGGAACAACGTCAGCGACGTGACATCAGTAGAGTGCCAAGTAGCCGCAGCGGCAGCAGCAGGCAGTGTGGCAGAAGCCTAATGGGTGACCTCTGGCAATCTTTATTTACCACCTCACCAACGCATGTAATGCAGGGCACACATCCAACACACAGAGACCAGCTTAAGATCATGGTGCACGACTATCTGCGTCTCAACACCGATGTTTTTGGATGTGTTCCGGACCCAATCGACTTCTGGGTATCCAAAATGGATGAATGGCCCGAGCTCGCTCGCCACGCCATAGAGGTGTTGTCCTGCCCAGCAGCCAGCGTCATATCTGAGCGGACCTTCAGCACAGCGGGAGGAGTCATTACAGACAAACGCATCCGGCTTTCCACAGATAATGTGGATCGTTTGACTTTCATCAAGATGAATCAGGCATGGATCTCTGATGATGTTGTGGCTCCAATTGCCGAGGTCACCGATTAGTTGCCGGTCTACTATACATTCCTCTTCAAACAGAAATGGTCCTCTTGAAAACTTTTTTTTAAAATGATCATTTCTTACTGCAATTTTTATTCTCAGTTCCCAAAAGTTCATTTTGCTGGTTTTGCTGTGAGGAGACTGTAAAAGACAGCAAGGTTTCATGACAAAACCGTATTCCATTTACTCACTTCATCTTTAGAATTTTTCGCATTGTCAATGGTTTTGGGGTCATGGTGCTGTGAGATACAGCTATAATCATGGTCCTTTGGAACAGAAATGTGGCTTCTAAGTGGCATTTCTCCCTCACAATTTTTAACAGTGGCTGAGAAGTCATTTTTATAATTTTGTGGGGTCATGTGCTTTGAAATCAGCATAATCATGGTCCTTTGAAAAAATGTGGCTTCTTCAAATTGCATTTCCCCTCAAAATTTTTACAGTAGTCATTTTTTATTTTTTGGATCAGCTTAGTCATGCTGTTAGAAAAGAATACTAAAGGTCATTCTAAAAATGTGGATTTCTAACAGACATTTGTCAATAAGTGGCTCAAAGTCATGTTTATGAATTTTTGGGGCATTTGCTGTGAAATCAGCTACACTACAGGTCCTATTATAAAAAAAATGTGTTCTAACAGACATTTGTTCTTCACAAGTGTCAAAAGTGACGAAGTCATGTTTGAAGGTCATGTTTTGAATTTTTGGGGGCATTTTGCTGTGAAATGCAGCTATACTACAGGTCCTATTATTAAAAAAAATTGTTTCTAACAAACATTTGTTCTTCCACAATTGTCAAAAGTGCTCAAGGGTGATGGTGCTGTCAAAAAGTAGGACACTGTTAATGGACACATATTGCAAAATGACTTGTTTTTGCAAGATCTTTAACAGAGCTAGCAATCCCTGTAGTGAGACAACCCATTTAATACATTTAAAAAAAGAGAAACAAAGATGTGGTGGATTCCATCCTATTTTAAAAATGTGTTTTCTAGAATTAAACTACTAAAAAACTGGCATGCACAAAATAGCTGATACAAAAATTGCCTCTGAATTGTACAAGGGAGGTACAGGAAGACTTGAACAGATGTAGGTTACCCAGGACAGGTCTAGTCAATGTCCAGTTACAACTAAAAAAGGTGGTTCAAAGACTCCTTTTCTGCACTTTTAAATCGGGGGGTCATGCAGGTTTGGGGCTCATGCTGTGGCCCAGGACAGGTCTAGTCAATGTCCAGTTAGACTAAAATGGTGGTTCAAAGACTCCTTTTCCAAGCACTTTTTAATCTGTGGGTCAGACAGGTTTAATGGTCATACTGTGGTACAGGGACAGGATATAGTCAATGTCCAGTTCAACTAAATGGTGGTTAAATGACTCCTTTTTCCAGCACTTTTTAATCTGGGTCATGCAGGTTTGGGCTCATGCTGCGTTCCAGGACAGGGATATTCAATTCCATTCAATAAAATGATGTTCAAATCATACTGCCTCTTTTTATTTGTGGGTCATGCAGGTTTAAGGGTCAGGCTGTGGTGCAAGACAGGGATAGTGAATGGTCTGTGACTTTTTTTCTGTGGCTTTTATAACCTAAGTGTGTTGCCTAAGATGTAGCACGTATCCATTTGACTGTTGTGGATGTTAATTCCAGCTTCTCCAGCCCTGTTTGGGTGTAAGAATGAAGGTGTTGTTCCTCTCCCATAGACTTTAATGGTCATCGGCGATAATCTATTATCGACTATCGAATACCGTGTTGATAATTGACGATATCGACTATCGACCCGATGACGATAGTCAACGTAATCGCTCATCACTGCTTTCCACTCCATATGAAAATGCGGTATATGGCGTTAATTTGCTTAACATTGCAAGTATATTGGCAACATCTGAAATATATACAGCAGCCTGGGGAACTCCACCATCTTAATTAAGTTTGCCCTCCCCATGAAGTTAAGAGGCAGTCTGGCCCATGACTTTAATGTCTGTTGTGACGCTATTATGTATCTATCTAGGTTAGTTTGATGTAGGAGCAGCGGATCTCTGGTAAGCAACACCCCCAGGTATCGTATAGAGGAGGTGCACCAGTGTATCTCACACGTCGACGACCAATTCAGTCTGGCTGGGCCCTTCAAGAGCAGTCCCTCACTTTTATCTACATTAATTAAAAATAATGAGAGTCGTCCCTTGTCCTCTATTTCCTTTAAGACGTGTGCTAGTGTCTGTCTTGGATTTGTAACCATTAGTAGGAGATCATCTGCATAGGCGGTCAATTTTATCTCCATGTCCTCTTTCGTAATGCCCTGGAACAATTGGCTCTGGGAAATATAATAGAGTAGTGGGTCCATTGAGAGATCGAACAGTATGGGCGATAAGGGGCAACCCTGCCTAACTCCCCTAAATAAGTCTATACTTTGTGTCACGCGACCATTAAGTAGCAACAATGTGGAACATGCTCCGTGTAGACTATCTAGGAAATTCAGGAAAACTGGACCAAACCCCCTTCGTGCCAGGGTGGCGACCAGGAACGGCCACGAGACCTTGTCAAATGCTTTTTCAGCGTCTAGGCTGAGGAGCATGGATGTTGGATGTGATGTCTCTTGGGCCGCCATGACCGCCCCGGCTGCCACCCTGACATTCCGGACCGAGTGTCTTCCGGACACAAACCCCGTTTGGTTAGGGTTGACAATGTCCAAAAGAAATGTCTGGAAGCGGTTGGTAATAATTTTAGCTAATAGTTTGTAATCATGATTGAGTAGAGAGATGGGCCTAAAAGATGTAAGGAGAGTAGGATCCTTATTGGGCTTCAAAATTAGCGTGGTCATGGAGTCGAAGAAGGACTCCACCGTGCGGGAATGTAAGAAAATATCATTAAATAGACCAGTCAGGTGCGGGGCAATTTCGGATTTAAGGATTTTATAAAACTCGGCTGAGAAACCATCTGGCCCTGGCGTCTTCCCATTACCAGCCGACATAATGACACTGTGCACCTCCTCTACCGATATCTCCCGTTCTAAGTTGGCTCGCTGTCCTCCCTCAAGACCAGGCATTTAGATGCCATGTAGAAATGACCATACCTTATTCGTATCGTGGGAGTAAGCCCTGTAAAAATCCTCATAGTATGCCATGAACGCCTTCTCTATATCTATTGAATCTTTAAGCAAACGGCCTGTGCGGGGGCATTTTATTGTTGTTATTGGGCGTTGAGATTTCCATGCGCGAGTCATTTTAGACAGGATTGCACTTTGCCTCCCTCCCCATCTGTAAAACTTGTTTTGCGTAGCTCTGACGTGCCACACCGCCTGACCCTGCAGAAAGGCCTCGAGTAAATTTTTCGCTTCCCTAAATTTCTCCTTTGTTTGTGGGGTGGCGGTGGTCATATGCTCCATCTGAGCCGTTTTCAGCCGTTCCTGCAAGATTTTGAATTTATCATTAGCTGCTTTCCGTTTGGCGCTAACATAGCTAATTATGTTGCCTCTGAGGACAGCCTTAACGGGGAATCGCTTTCATGAACGCTATTATCACTTAAATATTGTTGCCAATGGACACGCAAGAAATCCTGAGCTCCTCAGATTTGTATAAAAAGCTAGGGAATTTCCATGTTCTGGTAACTCTCGTAAAATCTGGCCGACTTAGTTTAATGGCTATGGGTCCGATTGTTATCGGATAGATATCCGAGTCCACCACCTCCAAACACAAGGAGGTCGAGACCAGCGCCAAATCAATACGTGAGAAGGTGTCATGCGCTGCCGAAAAAAACGTTTGGGTTTCTATCAGTGGGTTGCATCCCCCAGTGGTCGAAACCCCCGCTTCCATCAGCAACCGAAAAACGGGTGTTTTATCTTTTTCCCCGAGAATGGTCGATCTGGGCCAATCTGGGGTTGGTGCGAGGTTAAAATCACAAGGATTTTTATTTTGTGCGGTCCTTGGAATCTGTAAATTTTTGATCAAACTTGTAGCGAGAGGTGGCAGGCCCTTATATCAAATGGCAGTGGCAAAAAACTTCCCTGGAGCAGGCCCAAGGGTCGCAGACAGAAAGAGGACGTGCAGCGGGCTAACTTGGGGGGCCAGAACTGCCGGTGTCATCTACCCCCGGAGGGGGGGGGGGGGGGGGGGGGTTGCCAGCAACCCAAGGGTATTGTTTTGGGACTGGTCACAACTTCCCCCCGATTCATTGAAACCCAGCAAGAGTGGGTGGTTTCGACAAAAACCCTTAGTTGGCGGGGCTGAAGAACGGGGCAGGGGCCCCATTGTCCTAAACCCCGCCTCTGCCCCGTTGGGTTTTTTCCCTACAGAGATCTACTTTGGTCGGGCTCGGGCCCCACTATATAGCGAGGACGACCTCTTTGACGACAGTCAGTAGGTACTTGGCAGCGAAGAGGTGGTGCAGACATCCGCTGCTTCTTGCAGTAGGTGGTAAAGTAGTGCTGTGGAGAGTGGCATGGGAGGTTTTGTTGCAAGCAGTCAGGCTCTGCATACTGAGACTGTTGAGGAGGATAGCAGTGACGGGCAAACACATATCGCTGAAGATGTAGCCGATCGCACTTGGGAGCCGGGTGAAGCACGGGCTTCATCATCACCGTTGGGGGAAGAGGATGTCAGCTTGCGCATCAGGCAGCGGCGCAGCCAGCAAGTTGGTAGTGTGGCCGTGAGTCAGCAGGATGTCATCAGTACGAGGTCGGGAGCCAAACGGCTACGTGGTAGAAAACCCGCACAGGGGCTCACTGAGGCAGCGGTGGTAGTAGTCACTCAGTGCGGAGCGTTGGCTGTAAAATCACCTACTCGGTGGTTTGGCAGTTTTTGCCAAGACAATGGAGGAGCCGAACATGTGTATATGTAGATACTGTGGTCAGAAAGTGAAGCATGGCCAGGGAGCTAACGTTGGCACTATGGCCCTGAGTCAACACATGCAGCGTCACCATCCAGTGGCCTGGGAGAAACGTGTCTCAGATGTGGTGGTCCATCCTGCCGCAGCAACAGCAGCAGAACCCAGTGGCACGCATGCCATTTCAGCTAGTCAAGGCTCAACCACCTCTGCCGAAGGGAGCTGTTTGTCTTTCCTATCATCTACCGGTCCAGATTCTCCTGCTTCTCGCCACTCATGGCGCGAGCATTCGTTCACCGAGGTGATTGCCAAGAGACAGCAGTATGCGTCCAATCATCCTAAGGTACAGAAGCTGACCATGCTCCTGTCCAAGTTGTTGGTACTGCAGTCCCTCCCTTTCCAAGTGGTGGACTCTGCACTGTCCAGAGAACTAATGGCTTGTGCCGAGCCGAGGTGGAGAGTCCCAAGCCATAATTTATTTTCGAAAAAGGCAGTAAAAGCCCTGCACAAATATGTAGAACAGAAGGTGGGCCAGTCCTTGATCCTATCGGTGTCTTCCAAGGTGCATGGCAGTGCGGACGTTTGGAGCTGTAACTGTGGTCTGGGACAGTACATGTCCTTTACGGCCATCTGGGTGAATGTGTTTCCTGTCCAGCCACACCAGCAACTTGGACAGGAGACGCCGCTTTCTCCTCCACGTTGTCAAACTGCTGTTCCTGCCAATGTCCGCTTCCTCCTCCACCACCACCTCAGCCTCCACTAGTATAAGGGCTGCTCCGTCATACCACATGTGCAGGGCACAGCGGTGTTACGCAGTTCTACACCTGGTTTGGCTGGGTGAACGAAGTCACACAGGGGAGGAACTGCTCCGCGTCATGCAACACGAAATTAATGTGTGGCTTTCTCCGCGACAACTGCAAATCGGAACCATGGTGACAGACGATGGAAGGAACATGGTGTCCGTGCTGCACAGAGGAGGGATGACCATTGCGCCCTGCATGGCGCATGTGTTCAATCTGGTTGTCAAAAAGTTCCTGAAGTCTTCCACTCATCTGCAAGACATTCTAAAAATGGCCAGGAAACTGTACATTCACTTCATCCATTCCTACAAAGCCAAGCACACCGTCCTTGAGCTGCAGCGGCAAAACGGCCTCCCCCAACATAGGCTGATATGCGATATTCCCACCCGTTGGAATTCCAACCTCCATATGATGGACTGACTCTATGAACAGAGAAAGGCCATTAATGATTTTTTGATGATCCAAGTGGACAGGAGTACTCCCCTGTGTAATTTTGGCCAGTGACAGCTCATGCGTGACACCTGCCGTTTTCTCAGGCCCATTGAGGAGCCACATTTTTTGTCAGTCACATGGACTACAGGATGAATAACGTCATTCCACTGCTTCATATCCTGGAACAGATGTGGCAAAATCTGTCTGGTCAGGGGACTGGAAACGTGGCGACTACATCTCAGGGCGACCTGAGTATGGTGGTGGCTGAATTGGAGGAGGAGGAGGAGGACATTGAAGCACAAGCAGTGTCTGGCGAAATGAGTGGTTTTTCTACTCAGGTGACAGGAGAGGAGGAGCAGGAGCAGCCGGGGGAGGTAGAGGGAGATGAGGAAGACAAGGCAGATGACCCAGACACACAGAGGCAGTATACAGTGGAGATGGAGGCAGGGAGTCCCTCAGAGTCACTTGCGCAGATGGCACACTGCATGCTGATTTGCCTGGCTAGTGACAGCCGAATAGTCACCATCCGTCAGAGGGATGACTTCTGGCTCTCCGCCCTCTTGGACCCTCGCTATCGGTCAAGAATGGGAGCCTTTTGTCCACCTGCCTAGAGGGAGGAGAAACTCATGTACTATAAAGAAATCCTATGTAGTCAGTTGGCCGCTGCCTATGTGAGCCACCGTCCATCCTCTGGCAGTTCTGACCGGGGGGTTCCTCATCGCTCACGTACCACTGCCATGGCTGCTGTTGGGAGGTGGGCGGGAATTGATATGAGCATTGGATAATGTAGGATCATCATTCAGTGACTCCCTGACCGCTGTGACACCTTCAGAGTAAGGTATACTTGTATACAATGATTTGATGTCAAGAGTGCAGAACCACGTGTCCTCACCATGGGGCATATCATCCAAAGCCCTCAAGAATTGTCCAGTGTCGCTCAGAGAGTGCGGGTCCTTTCTAACCAATCTCTGTAGAAAAGTATCCACATAGATGGCCAATGGTTCAAGCAGAGACCCAATGCCCGAAACTATGGGGCGTCCAGGTGGGTTAGTAACCAATTTGTGCACCATATCAATTTCCTGATGGATTTGTTAGATATTGTCCTTCTGAAGAACTATTTTAGATTTGGCATGGATGTGTACCAACAGCTGCAGGGGACCTCTATGGGGTCTCCTGTAGCTCCGAGCTATGCTAATCTCTTTATGAGTGCATTTGAAAGACAATATATCTATAACACTGGAGATTACAACAAGGTCAAGGCATGGTATAGATATGTAGATGACGTATTTGTCTTATGGACAGGCAACAAAGAAGAATTATTTAAATTTTTTGAATATTTGAATGGTATACATCCTTTAATCCAGTTCTCTGCCACCATTGACAAAGAGGTTGTCCACTATCTTGACGTTGAGGTTAGAAGACAACAACAGGGAGTGGCTACTGCACTCTATAAAAAACTGGTTGATAGAAATAATATTTTACACTGTAAAAGTCAACATGCACCGCAAATTTTCTATGGCATCCCTAAGGGACAGTTCGTGCGGGCTAAGAGGATCTATTCCTCTGATGCGTTATACAAAGAACAGGAAAACAGGCCTATAGAGAAGTTTAGAGCAAGGGGTTACAATAAAGAAAAATTAGAAGAAATAGCGAAAGAAGTTCAGCAGATGAAAAGAGAATCCCTAATTAAGACTGAACTCTTCGGTTACTCTTCGTTAGTACTTATGATACACATAGCTCGTTAATTAAGAAGACGATCGAGAGATATTGGTATATTTTGGCAAGAGACAACAAATACGGTCATATGTTCAAACAAGGTCCCCATTTTGTATACAAAAAGGTCGCACAGAGGGCAATGCGATAACGTCGTCTGAACTGAGATTAGAGAAAACAAAACATCAAATAGTCCCTAGACGTGTGGGTACACATCCATGCCTCAGTTGTACCAATTGCAACTCTATAATTAAAGGTACCTACATCTCTCATCCCACACAGGGATTTAAAAATCCCTTGAAAGGATTTTTTACTTGTAACTCTAAATCAGTCATTTACCTCCTGAAGTGTCCTTGCGGTAAGGGCTATGTAGGTCAAACGATGCGTAGCATTAAAACAAGAATCATTGAACATCGCTCTAACATTAGAACGATGATCAAAAAAGATGAAAAAATTGAGGATGATAAAAATAAATTCGGGGAAACAACAGTTGCCAAGCACTTCCGTGAGCTCGATCACAATGTGACTGAACTGCGCTGGTGCATTCTTGAAGAAGTCACATGTAGACAGAGGGAAAGCTCTGAGACGCGATTATTACAAAGGGAAGCAGCTTGGATCTTCCGACTCAACACACTTGCTCCCGCAGGTCTAAATGAGGAGTTAAATCTCAGGGTATTCTTATAAATGTTTCAATATTTGTAAATCTACATTTCATGTTGTTTTTAATGATTTTAAATGTTGGTGTTATGTTAATTGTAACAATATGTGCTCTTGTTTACGTAGCATAAAAGGAAGTTAGGAGGCGGAGCAGTTGTGCTTGAGAAAGGGGAGGAGTCTCCCCAAAACGTCGCACACTCACCTCGGTCCTCGCCTGTCTGTATACCTGCTCCACTACTTTGCTCCGTGAACCGTGGAGACCTTTGGAGCTGCTAACGGTATAACCCGTGTAACCATGGACTTGGGACAGTGACTGACTGTAGTGCTCCTAGAAGATACACGCAGGTAGCACATTCACGTGCACATGGGAAATTATATGTTTTAAAGGGACTATAATAAATAATGATTTTTATGTATATGTTTATATGGATCCCAGCAATCTGGTCTTGCTTATATTGAATCACGGGAGAGAGTGACACTCCCTTATGCAGGGATCGCACACAGAACAGTCGATGTAAAAATATACCACCACAATTTTGAATACAATTGTCCGGTTCAGGAATGGAATGTTGTTTATGTCGATCAGGAACAAAGCAAATTCTGGGGAGTACGGACATTGTACCTGGGCATATTTAGAGGACAATGATTTAATATTGTCCCAAAATTGTTGTAAAAACGGACAACTCCAAAAGATATGTAGAAGAGAACCCTGAGAACCACATCCCCTCCAACAAAGCGCGGAGAGGGAGGGAAATAGAGATGATAGCCGAAGTGGAGTGTAGTACCACCTGGTTAAAAGTTTTTGATATTGTTCTTTGAAGCTGGACGATGCCGAGGACTTGTGAGCCCAATGGAGCGCTATTGACCATTGGTGATCTGAGAATGTGCTTCTTAATTCCCGTTCCCATTTGATAATATCATCAGTTTTGACAAAAACCGAATTGTTAGTCATAATATTGTATATTATTTTGGAGCTTTTTTGGGATTTAGGAAGCTTTTGGTTCAGAATGTAGAGATGGTAGGTTATACTTAGATTGGAGAGAGGAAAAGGAGTATAACATGGCATCGTTGAACAGATCTTGAATAGATGTTATATCCTGCTGTTCCCATCTAGTAAAGGTGATATGAGGAAGATTTATGGACAAGGCCTGAATCGGTATCGGGCAATCGCTAGAGGGGATTCAGGGAAAAGAACTTGACCTCAACATATTCCAGTACTTCAGGGAAGTCATAATCGGCAATGAGTGGGAGCCCTGATTTACAGAGGGTTACATAAGGGTTAAGTAACCAATTAACCCCTTCCCGACATTGGACGTATGCATACGCCCTAGCGGGAAGTGACTTCCTGCAAATGGACGTATGCATAAGTCCTGGCGATCGATTGTGACATGGAACCAGGGATAAATTACCGCTGACTTCATGCCCCATCACCCGCGGCCGGAGGTGACTCCGCCGCGGTGATTAACGCTTCATTACCCCCAGCCTGTCATGGCTGCGAAAAATAAACCCGCAGGCAGGAGGAGTGACTCCTCTGCCTCCGTCCGGCCCGCAGCAAGTGGCGGGGAGATGCCGCTCGCCGGTCTCTTACCGGACTCCCCGGATGCTTTCTGAAAGCATCCGGGTAGTCTGGTGACGTAACCATGCCCACAATGCATTGTGGGCATGGTGTCAGTAGTTGCCATGGCGACCTATGCACAGCAGTAATGCTGTGCACAGGTCTCCTATTCAAACAGCAATCTAACGATTGCTTTTCCACAGTGGGGATTTGCTGTTAAAAATCCCCACTGGGGAAATGTAAAAAAATGTGAAAAAGTAAAAAAAAAAGGTAATAAGTAAACCACAAACAATAAAATTAAATACACGTACACCGCCCTTTTCCCTTTTACAAACGCCAATCGCCCCAAAAAAGATCAAAGGTAAATAAAGTACCCATATTTGGTATCGCCGCGTGCGTAACGACCCACCCTATAAATCTGTCATGATAATTAACCTGTACAGTGAACGCCGTAAAAAACAAAAACAAAAAACAGTCACAGAACTGCGATTTTTGTATATCCTGCAGCACATAAAATGGAATAAAAAGCGATCAAAAAACAGATTTAAAACTGATCAAAAAGTCTTGTCCCCCCAGAAATCATACCCATAAAAACGTCAACTCATCCCGCAAAAAACAAGCCTCTACACAGCTCCGTACACAGAAAAAAAAAAAGTTATGGCTCTCAGACTATGGCGATGCAAAAACGTGTTTTCCTTTTTGAATAAAAGTATTTTTATTGTGTAAAAAGCCAGTAAAACATAAAAAAATATACAAATTGGGTATCGCTGTAATCGTATCGACCTGCTGAGTAATACTAGCATGTCAGTTATACTGCAGGGTGACCCCCCTGTAAAAAATAAAATAAAAAAAAACTACCGGACTGCTGTTATTTTGTTCAAAATGCCCACAAAAACCTTAACAAAAAGTGATCAAACGGCATATGGCCCCCATAATGGTAACTAATAAAAACGTCAACTCATCCCCCCAAAAAACAAGCCCATAATCAGCACCGTATACAAAAACTGAAAACGTTTTTGCCTATCAGAACAGGACAACATAAAAACCCGCAAATTTTTTATAGACCTATTTCTATTGTGTAAAAAGTAATAAAAACATAAAAAACTATATAAAATCTATATCATTGCAATTGTACCGACCCCCATAGTAAATATATCCTGTCATTTATACTGCACGGCGAACGCTGTAAAATTGAAGCCCAAAAAAACAATGGCGGAATTGCGTTTTCCCCTCATTTTCATGGCCCAATGCTGAAAAAAAACTACGGAACACCTGTGCGCCCAAAATGTACAATACACCCCTAGATGAGATCTATGAGGCGTGCTGAATCCAAAATGGGGTCACTTCTGGAAGGTTTCATCTGTTTTGGTACTTTGGGGACTTTGTAAATGCGACATGGCCCCACCAAAATCTGCGTTCCAAAAGCCAGATAACACTCCCTCCCTTATACGCCCTGCCATGCACCCAAACAGCAGTTTACACCCACATGTAATCAACACCTTAGCACAACAGGCTGAACTGGATGGACGTCTTGTCTTTTTTCGGCCTTAAAAACTATGAAATTATGAAACTATGTAGGGTATTGCCAAACTTGGAAGAAATTGCGTAATAAAGTTTTGGATGCTTTTTTTTACCAGGATGCCTTGTAAAAATTAAACATTTTCAGCTAAAAATACAGATTATTGGGAAAAAAAAATTTTTTTTCATTTTCACAGCCTAACGCTAAAAATTTTTGTGACACACCTGTGGGGTCGATATGCTCACTAAACCCCTGGATATATTCCTTAAGGGGTGTAGTTTTCCAAAAATGGGGTATTTTTAGGGGAGTTTATTAAGTTTTTTGCACCTTAGGGTTCCGCAAACCTGAAAATGGCCCCTAAATAAAATCGTAATGAAAATGAGACCCCCGAGTCCCGTATGTTGCTCCTCCTATTCTGGGGCTTGTGGTTCAGCCCCAAAAAATCACTAAAGGCCAATAAAAGGAAATCTCTGAAAACGGCAGAATCTGGGGAATTTAATATTAAGTTGCATATCCCGATCACATTTACCGTATTCTTGTGAATAATGTATAAAAATTGAAAATCTGCAAAAAAATGAAATTTTGAAATTTCACTTCCCCTTTGCTTTAATTCCTGTGAAAAAACCAATGGGGTTAATAAACTTCCTAGATGCGGTTTTGAATACTTTAAGGGGTGTAGTTTCTTAGATGAGGTCATTTATGGGGGTATCTAACATACAGGGCAATCAAAGTCACGTTAGAACTGGACTGGTGCCTAAAAATGTATACTACAAATTTTCTTGAAAATTAGAAAATTACTACTAAATTTCTAAGCCCCCTAATGTCATAAAAAAAAAAAAAAAAAAAAGACATTTTAAAAAAATGATGCCAAACTACAGCAGACAATGGTAGATGTAGTTATAAATATTTTGAGTGGAATAACTAGCTGTCTTACATGCAGAAATTTTTGAAGTTTAAAATTGATAAATTTTTCACATTTTTCACGATACTTTGATATTTTTCACAAATGAAAAAGGACTTTTTGGATCAAAATTTCTTATATCTTAAAGCACAATGTGTCACGAGAAAACAATCTCTGAATCAAAATGGATAGGTTAAAGTGTCAAAAAGTTATTCTCACATAAAGTGACACATGACAGATTTCAAAAATGGGGCTCTGTCAGAGAGGCCAAAACTGGCTCCGGCGGTAAGGGGTTAATGATGCTGTATTTAATGCATCGGTTTCCATAGATGTCCACAACTTACTGTTATTGGAATTCCACCAGAATTGCAATTGGTCAATTGTAACTGCAATGTGATAGGCCCTCAGCAAGGGGAGTCCCAAGCCTCCAAACAGTTCACTTTTGTGCATTATGGATGATTTTATATGAGGGTGTTTAAATTGCTAAATAAAGTTATTCATCTGTGATTGAAGCATAGCAAACATTGAATTTGGAATTGAAATAGGCAAGGTCCTAAAAAAATACATTATTTTAGGAAGTATAGGCATTTTATAGAGAATGATACGTCCCATCCAGGAGTTATCTATTTTTGAAATTCTATCCAGCTCTTTTTGTAAGTCGTTGTGTAAGGGGACAGAATTGGATTTCGCCAAGTTTGAACAATTCCTAGTTAATTCAATACCAAGATAAGGGAGTGACTGAGTTTGCCATTGAAATGGAAAAATTTTTTTTAACACCTGAACCTCTATTGAGCATAGGTTAAAGTCAAAAACTATGGATTTAGAGGCATTTATTTTATAATATGAAAGTTCAATAAATGTTGAAAGGACTTTCATTATTGAGGGTAAGGATCGGGGGGATTAGATATAGATAGAATGACATCATCAGCGAAGAGACAAATGACAGGAGATTTGTCCGCTATTTGAATGCCTGAGATGAGCGGATTTGTGCGGATTGATTCCACTAGAGGTTCCATCAAAAGAACGAATAATAGGTGGTAGAGAGGGCAGCCCTGATGAGTTCTATTAGATATTTGAAAGGGTTTGGAGAGGAGATAATTAGATAAAACACGAGCTGAAGGAGAAGTATATAGTGATTTTATGGCTTGAAGAATGGGGCCTGTAAACCCGAATTTCTCTAATACTTTAAATGAAAATGTCCAGTGTATCCTATCAAAGGCCTTCTCTGTGTCCAAAGATAGAAGCAGAGAAGGCACCCAACGGTTTTCGATGTGATGTATGATATTAATTAACCGTCTGGTGGCATCCGGAGCCTGACGACCTTTGATAAATCCCACCTGGTCCACCCCAATTAGGAGTGGCAGTATATCTACCAAGTGGTTTGCAATAATTTTGGCAAACAGCTTAGTGTCTGATTTCAGTAGAGAAATAGGTCGGAAATTAGCTGGAGAATCAGGTTATTTTCCTGGTTTTGGAATTGTAACTATAGTAGCTTGCAGCATTTCTGACGAAAAGTTGCCGGTTTTCATGGCTGAATTACAAAGGTCACCAGGTGAGTGTTTACGCCTGGAGAACAGGTTTGGAGATATTCGTTGGAGAAGCCGTCAGGTTCCGGTGCTTTTCCCCTTGGAAGACTACGTATTGTGCGCGAGACTTCCTCTAAGAAGAATGGAACATTAATTTTGACTAATAACTCTGGAGATAGAGTGGGAAGTTTAAGAGAAGATAAAAAGGCTTGAATATCAGTCAACCTTGGGTGATTAATGGAGGAGTCGTCTTTCAAGTTATAGAGCTTGGTATAAAAATCACTAAAAGCATCAGCTATGGATTGAGGGTGTGTAATTCTATGGGACCCATCAGGGGACATGAGATAGGGAATAGCAGACTTGTGATGCAACAAAGCTATTCTCTTGGTCATCAATTTAGAGGGCTTATTTAAGGACTTATAGTAATTTACTTTTACATTTTTAGTCTGGTTATCAAAATTGGCCAAAAGATGTTGTCTAAGGGCTTGTCTGGCGTAGTGAAGTTCCAAATGGTTTGTGTTGGTGGGATTTTGTTTTTGTTTAGTTTCTAAAATAGATAAGGTCTTAATTAGCTTCTCACATTTCTTAAGTCTTTGTTTCTTGACTTTGGAAGATAACTGTATTAAGATGCCTCTAATATATGCTTTGTGAGCATTCCAAAGGGCAAATGGGTCAGTGCTTGAATGTTGGTTTAGAGGGAAGTATTGATTAAGATGTTTTAAAATCTCTTTTTGATGGATAGGATCAGATAGAATTCTAATATTGTTTTTCCATGAGAAGGGAGCAGGGCCAGTGAATTCTGCCTTATTTGACAACATGATGGGAGCATGATCCGACCACGTTATCATGCCGATGTCACACTTCTCTATATTTTGCAATACCCATTTGTCTACTAAAAACATATCTATTCTAGAGTAGGAGTGGTGTCTGGCTGAATAGTAGGAGAAAACATGAAAACACCGCCGTACATCATATAAGGAGGATTGGGGTAACCAATGAGGGAGGCCCTTGTGTGCAAATGAATGTCGTGAGGACGAGTCAACAGTAGGGTCTAAAGTTATATTAAAATCCCCGCAAAGAATAACAGTGCCTTGAGAAACTTTTTTTGCTTTCTTAAAGGTTTTGTTTATAAATCTGATTTGTCGGGAATTAGGGGCATAAATGTTAACTATGGTGTATTTCGCGTTGTTAATTTCACAAACCAGAATTATAAATCTCCCACCGGGTCATTCATTTGGTGAAGTAGCCGAAAAGCAATTGAATCTTTGATTGCTATAGCAACGCCTGCTTTTTTCTTATCCATACAAGAAAATATAATGTGGGGATATTGTTTATGGTGGAGTCTGTAAGTATTGCAAGAAAGGAGATGTGTTTCCTGGATACAAAAGACATCAGCCTGAAGTTTGATTGCTTCTTTCCAAACTGTTGAACGCTTAAAGGGACTATTCAGTCCTCTAACGTTCAATGAGACAATCCTTAATGCCATGAGGTAGCGACAGCAAAGCTAAAACTATAAGATACATCAAGTATGAGGTCAGGAAACATGTTTCAGTGTAGCCGATGTGACCAGGGAAAATGGGAAAAGGGAAGGAGCAAGAATAGCAAACATAAACAATAGTAATAATAATCACAAGTAGGCAGTTGAAAACTGCGCAAACTCCGGGGGCGGAGAATTTGCAAAAAAGAAATAATTGAGCTCAAGAATCTCAAACAAACAGAATTACCTTTGCCCTTGGTGGGATTTTGATGGGTATATAGACATTTGTTAAGCTCATTTAGTTACAGTGGACCACTACCCAGGTATCTTGGAGACGGCCGGGGCAGCAGACAAAGACAAATTGTCTGCGGGCGATATGTTCCATTTGAGAAACAACCTTTGACCCTCCTCTGGAGAAACAAGGACATGGGTTCCTCCGTCTTTTTGTATTATGAGTTTTGTTGGAAAAACCCAGCGGTATTGTATATTATGATTAGAGATGGGCGAATTTCTCAAAAATTCGATTCGGTCATTTCGCCGAATTTTCAGACAAAATTAGTTTCGTTACGAATTACTTCGGCACGAATCGCGTTAAAAAACAGCTTTTCCGGGTGACGACCTGAGGGTGCTGTAGAACGTTGTGCCATTTTTAAATATGCGAGGGAGCGGGTTTTGGTTTTCTACAATGTTTTTTTTAGTATGCACGCGATGACTGCCCCCGCTCTTAGAACGTTCCCTTTAAAATTCCCTGGGACTTAAGGGGGCAAACTGACCAAAAAACTCAAGCGGAAGTAGCCTGATAAAGCATGCCACGGAAGCTCGAAAAAAAAAGTGAGAGCTCAGGGGGCAAATCAGTGACGAGGTGGAGGTGACGGGGGCAGCACAGCAGCATGAGGTAGGCAGTGGCACAAAGACATTCTGGAGGTGGCAAAAAAACGAGGGAAACCCCCGAGTGGCACAATGACTGAGAGCGGAGGCAGGCGGCAGCAGTATGAGGTAGACAGTGGCACAAAGACATTTTGGGGGTGGCCCCAAAAAAGTATTATGCACAATGGCACAAAAGATACAGTTGGAGGTCACGACAGCAGCGCATAGATCAGGCAGTGGCACAATGCATTCTGGAGGGGCAAAACAGTATTAACACAGAGTGGCAAATCACACAGTGTGGAGTCACGGCGGCAGCGTAGAGATCAGGGAGTGGACAATGACATTTGGAGGCGGCAAAAAGTATTGGCCCCGAGTGGCACAATCACACAGTGTGGAGGTCCGGCGGCAGTATGGATCACGGGGGAAAGGGGGATTCTGGGGCGGCTAAACGATTAGGCCACAGACTGGACAATCACACAGTGTGGAGGTCACGGGGGAGTTTTGAAGGCAGTGGCACAATGACATTCTGGAGGCGGCAAAAAGTAAGGCCACAGAGTGGCACAATCACCGTGTGGAGGTCACGGGGGCGCGTAGAGATCGGCGTGGCCCCAATGCATTCTGGAGGTGGCAAAAAAGGGGAAGCCACAAAGTGGCACAAACTGAGACGGAGGTCACGGGGGGCCAGTATGAGGGGCAGGCAGTGGCCAAAGACATTTGGGGGGGGCAAAACGGAGGAAGCACAGAGTGGACAATGACTGAGAGCGGAGGTCACGGCGGCAGCAGCGAGGTCAGGCAGTGGCACAATGACATTCTGGAGGCGGCAAAACAGTATTAGGCCAAAGAGTGGCACAATCACACAGTGTGGATGTCACGGCAACAGCAACAGCAGCAGCAGCATGAGGTCAAGGTGGCAACAATGAAAAGTGTTGAAGGGGGGTGGAAATCCCAGCCCCTGGAAAAGATGGGGGTTTGGGAGATGGGAAAAATGTCGGGCAGATGTGGGCATCAGGCGGGCGGCATCAGAATAGTGGCTGAGGCGGGAGTTTGAACCCGACTGACGCCTAAGGCTTGGTGTGTGGAAATTGGCCGACCCAAAGCTGTTTCACTTGAAAAAGGGTCAGTCTCCACATTTCCCGTGGACAAGCGGGTTTTTCCTTGGGGTAACGAGGGCCCCCCGCGCACTGAACCCCCGCCCCTGATGCCACATACTGGCCGGGCGGACAGCTTTCACTGCAAACTCGGCAAGTTGCGGCCCCACATCCCGTTTGGTGCCCCAAATAGTCAGCGGATTTCTAATGAGGTGGAAGTGTGTCCAAAATAGGAAAACCCGTTGGTTAGGGGGCTGCTCCAGGCCTGGGTGCTGTGCTGGCGACTGCCCTCCTCACAGGCGGGTGAAGGAAATGCTATCAGTGACTCCCGACTTTGGGGTTTTAAATGATGGAGTGGTACTGTCCTACCCCCCACCTTTCCCCCCGCGCCGCGGCAGTGTACGTGAGCGTGGGCCCCCGTCAACCTGTCAGAGGGGGGGACATGCCGCAAGGCAGGGGCCCAATGATTACGGAGGATTTCCTATAGTATTTGATTTGTCTTCCCCTTTTAATAGTGGGAAAAGGCTCCCATTTTGGACCGGTAGCGAGGGTCCAATAGGGTGGAGAGCCAAAGTCTCCCCCTTTCCGGGTCTGACTATTGGCTGTCAAGCCCGGCAAAACATGCTGCGGGGCCCTCTGCACAAGGACCCGAGGGGTCCTGCCCCCATTTCCCTTTATACTGCCACGGGGCTTGGGGTCATTTGCCTCGTCTTCCTCATCTCCATCCCCCTCCTCCAGCTGCTCCTGCTCCTTCTTCTTGTCACCTGGGTAGAAAATCACTCATTTCACCAGACAATGCTGCTGCTCAATGTCCTCCTCCCACCTCCTCCACCTTCATTCAGTCCCCAACGGACTCATGTGGCCGACGAGATGTAGTCGCCTGTCTCCAGTCCCCTGCCCAGTCAGCAATCTGTTCCAGGACATGAAGCGTGGGAATGACGTTATTTCATCCCGTAGTCTGGCGACTGACAAATACACGTAGCACCTCTCGAATGGCCTCAACAAATGGCAGGTGTCACGCGCATGAGCATGACCAATGGCTGACATCCAAAGTTACACAGGGAGCGTTACTTCTGTCTGCCTGCCGATCATAAAGAAAATCGTTAATGGCCTTTCTCTGTTATACAGTCGGTACAAACATGTGCAGGCTGGGAATTCCAGCGGGTGGAAACATCGCATATCAGAGTGTGTTGGGGGAGGCCGTTTTATTCCCTGCCGCTGCAATTCGGGAGGGTTGTTCCTGGCTTTGTACGAATGGATAAAGTGCTATGCACAGTTTCCTGGCCATTTTCAGAATGTTCTGAAGATCGGTGGAAGACTTCAGGAACCTTTTCACAACCAGATTGAACACGTGCGCCATGCATGGGAGCAATGGGACCAGCCCTCACTTGGTGCAGCGCGGACACCATGTTCCTTCCCATTGTCCGTGACCATGGTTCCGATTTGCAGTTGGCTCGGAGAAAGCCCACACATCGATTTCTTGCTGCATGACGCGGAGAGCAGTTCCTCCTGTGTGACTTCGTTCGACGAGGAAAGCCAGGTGTAGTAGAACTGCGTGACACCGCTGTGCCCTACACATGTGGTTATGATGGAAGCAGTACTTGTGGTAGGCTGAGATGGTGGTGGTTGTGTGGAGGAGGAGGGAAGGCGGACATTGGGGCAGGTGCAGCAGTTTGACAACGTGGAGGGAGGAAAGCGGCCGTTCTCTGTACAACGTTGGTGTGCCTGGGCTGAAAGCACATTCACCCAGTGGGCCGTAAAGGAATGTACTGGCTCTGACCGTACGTTACAGGCTCCCCAGGCGTCGCGCTGGACTTGCTGTGCACCTTGGAACCAAACGATAAGCTCAAGGACTGACACATTCTGTTTCTACATATTTATGAAGTGCTACGGTACTGCCTGTTTGGAAAATAAAATTACGGCTTGGAAACTCTCCCATTCGGCTCGGCACAAGCAATTAGTTCTCTGAACGGTGCAGAGTCAACGCATTTGGAAAGGGCAGGGACTGGCAGTGACCAACGACTTGGACAGGAGCACGGTCAGCTGCTGCACTTAGGATAGTTGGAAGCATACTGTTGGTCTCTTTGCATTCGGCTCAGCTGAACGACTGCTGGGCGCCATGAGTAAGTGAGGAGCAGGAGCCATCTGGACGGGAGATGATGTCAAAGAGAACAGCTAACTTACTGCAAGAGGTGTGGAGCCTGACTGGCCTGCAATGCATGCGTTCATGGGCGCTGCTGTGCTGCTGTTGCTGCGGCTGAGGTGATGGACTCCACATCTGAGCCGTTTCTCCCAGGCCACCGGATGGTGACGCTGACATGTGTTGACGCAGCGGCCGTGGTCGCCAACGTAGCTCCCTGGCACGCTTCACTTTCTGAATTACAGATTCTAACATATAACCATATTCGGCTCCTCGTGGTCTTAGCAAAGAACTGCACCGGACGAGGTGGTGGAGCATTGACTGGCTTGCAATGGGTGCGTGCCACTGGGCGCTCTGCTGCTTGCTGTTGCTGCAGCGGCAGGATGGAACCACCACATATGAGACCACGTTTCTCCCAGGCCACCGGGCCAGATGGTGACGCAGATGATGTGTTGTCGCAGGGCCGTGTGGGTTGCAAAAGGTTTAGCTCCCTGGCACCGCTTCACTTTTGCTTACAGATCCTACATTTATAACCCTATTCGGCTCCTCGGTGTCTTAGAAAGAACTGCCACCGGGCGCGAGTATCGGATTTTACGCCAACCGCTCGCACTGAGTGACTATGCCGCCCGCTGCCTCCGCTGAGCCCCTGTGCCGCTAATTTCTTGACCGCGAAAGAGCGGTTTTTTACCCTATGGCGCTTGGCTCCCGACCTCAGACACTGCTGCTTCCTGCTGACTCACGGCCACACAACCCACTTGCTGGCTTGCGCGCTGCTGACGCGCAAGCTGAACCCTCTTCTCATTGCCGTTGATGAAGCCCTCTGCCTCTACCCGGCTCCCAATGTGCGTCGGTCGGCTACATCATCAATCTATTTGTGTTCATCGTCACTGCTGTCCTATCACCGGTCTTTGGGATGCCAAGGCTGAGACTCTCACAACATGACATCCAAATGCACACTCTCCACATCTATTACTTTGCCGCTACTGCAAGACGCTGGGGATATGGCCCCATTTATTGCTGGCCAAAGTAGCTGCTGACTGCCCTCCTCAAATTGTTTCACTCCTCGGCTATATAGTGGCGCTGAGACCAGAAACATAGTAGTCTCTGGCTGTGGGAACCGGATGGGGACAGAGGCGGGCTCGAGGACAGGGTGTGGCCGCTGGGACCCGCTCCGGGTCATGCAACTATGGGTTGTGTTGAGGGTCCTCCCACCGACTCTTGGCTGGGGTGGCAGATGTCATCTGGGAGGAAGGAGGAGGACCTTTCTCAACAATCAAGAAACCCTTGGGTTGCTGAACAACACACGGCCGCTAGATGACAGCCGGCAGTTTGGTGAGCCTCACCGAAGTGCCTGCTGACTACGTCCCCTTGCTGTGCTGCAACCTGGGCCTGTTCCAGGAATGTTTGTGCCACTGCCATCGCAGGTGCAGAGTGCGATTCTCTGCGACATAGTTTTTTCTAAATGTAAGACCTGTTTTTGTGATTCTGTATATGATAAATATACACCCTGTTTTTGCTCAATGAACCCGGGACAAATTTTGGGTAACCCCTTTGGGTTAATTGCGCTCCCAAATGGCCAGGAAAAAAATTTTCTTGTATGTGTCGTTTTTAAAAAAACTGTTGTTTTACTAAATGTAAAGCAAAACAGGCTTAATTAACCTTCGGACATGAATTAGGTACGGAAAAATGGTTAAATTAAAATCTGGTGAAATTGCGCCAAAGAATTGAAACGCACAAAAATGTGCTTTTTGGGGGTGTTCAATTGGTGTTTACAGCCCCACAACAAGAAATACGTTGTAATTAACCCTTTTTTGTGAATTGGTGCAGGAAAAAAATTTTTATATTTTGGCGTTGAAAAAGAGGGTTTTTTCTTGTCAGCACACCAGCAAACAAAGCTTAATTACTCTGGATGGGAAATTGCGCAAAGAATAGAGCCCCCCAAATAGTGCTTTGTAGGTGGGTTAAATTGGTGTTTTCTACGCCCCACAACAAAAGATACGTGTAATTAACTTTGCTTGGAAAATTTGGCTACAGGAAAAATTTATATATTTTTGGGGTTGAAAAAGCGGTTTATTTTTGTAGACAAACCCGCAAAACAAGCTTAATTAACCCGGATGTAAATTGCGCCAAAGAATTGAGCCCCAAAACTGTAGTTTGTAGGTTTTTTCAATTGGTGTTTTTTGCCACAAAAAAAAAAGAGATAAAGTTGTAAAAAACCTTTGCATCTGAATTAGGCTACAGGAAAAATGTATATATTTTGGCGTTTAAAAAGACGGTTTATTTTTGTAGCACACCAGCAAAAAACGCTTAATTACCCCTGGGTGTAAATTGTGCCAAAGAATTGGCCCCAAAAACTAGTAGCTTTTTTTAGGTGTTACAATTGCGTGTTTTCTACGCCACACAACAAGAGATACAGTTGAATTAACCTTTGCTTGTGAAAATTTTGTACAGGAAAAATTTATATATTTTGGCGTTGAAAAAAACGTTTATTTTTTCAGCACCACCCAAAAAACAAGCTTTAAATTTAACCCCTGGATGTAAAAATTGCGCCAAAAAGGGAAATTTGGCCCCACAAAATAGTAGCTTTTGGGAGCGTGTTACAATTGGTGTTTTCTAGCCACACAAGAGAGATGCAGTTGTAATTTAAACCCTTTTTTCTGAAAATTTGGTACAGGAAAATTTATTTAAATTTTTGGGGTTGCAAAAGGGTTTATTTTTGTCAGCACACCAGCAAAAACAACGTTTAAATTTAAAACCCTTTGGGTGTTAAATTGCGCCAAGAATTAGCCCCCCAAAAATAGTAGCTTTTAGCGTGTTTCAATTGGTGTTTTCACGACCACAAGAAGAGATGCAGTTGTAAATTTAAACCTTTGCTTTTTGAATTGGTCAGGAAAATTTAATTTTTTTGGGTTGCAAAGACGGTTTATTTTTTTTCAGCACACCGCAAAAAAAAGCTTATTTAACCCTGGATGTAATTGCGCCAAAGAATTGGCCCCCAAAATAGTGCTTTTGTAGCGTTTTATAATTGGTGTTTTTACGCCACACAACAAGGTTTAAATTGATTTTAAATTTGCTTGGATTTAGGACAGGAAAAAATTTATATATTTTGGGTTTAAAAAGAGGTTTTTTTTGTGCCAAAAAAACAAAACAACCTTAAATTAACCCCTGGATTAATTGCGCCAAAGAATTTAGCCCCAAAAATAGAGCTTTGTAGGTTTTTACAATTGCGTGTTTTTTACGCCACACAACAAAAGATACGTTGTAAATTTAAATTTTTCTTGTGAATTAGGTCAGGAAAAAAATTTTTATATTTTGGCGTTTACAAAGACGGTTTATTTTGTCAGCACACCCGCAAAAACAAGTTAATTTTTCCCCTGGATGTAAAATTTCACCAAAAAATTGAGCTGCACAAAACTAGTAGTTTGTAGCGTGTTTCAAATTTCGGTTTTCACGCCACACAAAAAGAGATACATTTTTAATTAAAATTTGCTTGTGAATTAGGCTACAGGAAAAATTTATATATTTTGGCGTTGAAAAAGACGGTTTCTTGGGGTCAGCACACCAGCAAAACAAACGCTTAATTAACCCCTGGATGTAAATTGCGCAATAGAATTGAGCAGCCAAAATTGAAGTGGTATTTGTATTTGTAAAAACGCTGTTTCTTTAAATGAATACAACAGGAACTGGCTTAGATCCCACTTGGATATTGAATGTATATGCAGCTGCAGTGGACGCACAATGGATTTCAGATCCAATACCCCAAAAAATTAGAAATAGCACCCGTAGAGAACAGTCTCTGAGACAAGATGAGACACCCCACAGAAATCGCAATTATAAAATTCAATTCTTCAGGAAGAGCTATCAGCAGCGGCAGCACCTTCCCTGATGAGCACAGTGAGAGGATGTGTGAGCTCCCGGCGTCGTGCCGGATCTTATTATAGTGCGGTGACGTCACAGAATCCCGCCGGTCTCTGATTGGCTTCACCGCTGCACATGTCATGCAGGCTATGACCATCTTCCTCCCAGAGTGCAATGCCCCAAGTAGCGCCATGTGCTCGCAGCCATTTTATCAATCAAAAGCACACTTCGTTCACCCGAAGTACCCCAAAGTTCGACTTCGTTCCGAACCGAAGTTTTCCTGAAATTCTAAACGAATTCCACTTCGTTAGAATCGATTCGCCCATCTCTAATTATGATGTCGAAGGGTTGAGGTAATTGAAGCAAATTGTCTTCTTGCAGACAAAGTGAACTGTGATAAGTCAGCAAAGATTTTGACTGAAGAATATGGGCTTGGAAGTTGATTAAGTTGTCTTGTAGCTTGAAGGATGCGGTCTTTGGTGTGGTAAAAATGAATCCTAGCTAAGACATCACTAGGAACAGAGTCCGGTAAGGATCTGGGCCTTGGGAGTCTGTGGGCTCTGTCAATAATCAGCTCATGTTTAGAGCAATTTGGGAGTTGTGCCTTGATCAGATTTTGAATAAAATGTTGAAGTTCAGAGTTAGGAACCGTGTCAGGAATGCCTCTGAATTTGAGATTGTTTCTTCTACTGTCTTCAAGATCAGCTAGCTTTAATTTGAGTTTATCTAATTCATCTTTCACGTTGTTATGAGCATCGACTAATTCGCTGTGGGCCCATGAGAAATCTTTTCAACTTGTTATAGGCTTAAGCAATGATTGCGGTTTTGCAGCGGCATATGCAGGTCCCCACCTGCCAGATCCCTATACTCCGTTTCACAATTATGCCAACTGTTCACAGGATACTTTTATCCAATAACATTTATTCCATAACTATTAAGGCAGTAACACATAGAGTGTATAGTTGCAATACTTCTAAAAGAGGAAAGTCTTAGTGACGTATATCTCAAAAAACCTGCAATCCACGATACAGTCCTGAGTTCCGAGTCCCGAGTCTTGGTGAGCTCACACGGACGCCGGTATCTCGTGCTCACGGAGTCTCTCAGTATAGCTCAGAGAGAAAGGGGGCGTGACCCCCGAAACGTCGCTTGACCGCGTCTGAGGTGCGCGGACGAATCAGCAGTCAGCTGTTGGCAGGTCAGCTCTGAGCTATACTGAGAGACTCCGTGAGCACGAGAAACCGGCGTCCGTGTGAGCTCACCAGGACTCGGGACTCGGAACTCAGGACTGTATCGTGGATTGCAGGTTTTTTGAGATATACGTCACTAAGACTTTCCTCTTTTAAAAGAATTGCAATTATACACTCTATGTGTTGCTGCTTTAATAGTTATGGAATAAATGTTATTGGATAAAAGTATCCTGTGAACAGTTGGCATAATTGTAAAACGGAGCCCATGAGAAATCTTCCATTTTCGTTTTCACATGGTTGACTCTGTCTCCTACACCGTCAATGTTGGCACCTAATGTGGAAATTGAGGATTGTAATGAACCTTGTAAGGAAGTGCGAAGGGCTAGCATCATATCCTTCAGTAGAGATGAAGATACGACTTGATCTGAAATTTGAAATGAGTCTAGAGAATCTGGAGGATGTTCTGGGCGGGTCTTTAATGAGGCAGGAGGTGAATCAGAGTCCACGGACACATCTGAAATTTTTGCTTTTTGTTTAACTGGGCTATTGTTAGTTGAGTCCTGAGCAGTAATAGAAGGGAGATCACCAAAGTTTTTTATGGTAGAGCTTGCTGAATTAGACTTGGTGACGCTTCTCTTCAGAGATGAAGGAGGTTTAGTAGATGTTTTATTGTGTTCAAAAGAATACTCTGAGTGTGAGGACTGGGAAGATGAGCATGAAGACTCAGAAAAACCAGAATCTGTGATAGGTAGGCTCTTTGCTGAGGACTGTCTAGTCACCACCCCGTCCGTCTACAAAACTCTCTCCGGGCCACCGTGAGTAAAGAAAGTTGTCAGGCTCAGGGATTTACTTCTCTCATTGTGCTTTTTAGAAGGACCTATTGGATGGGTGTAGAATGTAGATTTTGGAGTAGTATATGGGGAGGAAGAGGTGCAGGTGACACCCAGAAACCAAAGAACAGAGTGACCACCACGAACAGCTTATAGAGATATGGAGTGGATGTTGCTAACCCAAGGGCATATCAGGTTCTGAATTTAGGACATGGTATCAAAAAATGTAGGCCTATGTCCTAGGCCTGGACACCAGCAAATAAAATTATCAAATTCTACGGAATCATAAGCTATCAAACTTTTACATATGCCTTAGATGCTAAATGCGTGCCAGAGACTCGGAGAGTCAGAAAGTGGTAGATAATCGCCACTAGATTGGAGCAGTATCCTTTTCAAAGAAAGAGAAAGAAGCTCTAAATATCCCCTATAAATTATGAGGTTTAGGAATAAATGAAAGTGGGATAAGAGCGTCTCTAGATGGCAGCAATGTTCTGTGCAAGAAGGGGCAAGGAGGTACAGAGACAGGGGGTGGGGTTAGGGAACGGATAAAGGTTGGGGGTGGGAGGGGAAGAAAAGGGGAGGGAGGGAGGGAGAAAATGTGAGTAGGGAAAGAAGAAAGAGGACTAATAAAAGGGAGGGGGAAATGTAGTAGGAATGTTCTTGAGCACACTGGAAATGGTGAGAGAAGAAGAGGAAGGGGGGTCAAGAGACCCAGAGAGGGGAAAGTGTAGTAAGAACACTTTTGAATTCACCGGAAGGACAGTAGAAGAGACCAGTTAAATACACTAGATGAAAGAAAATAATTAACTATAAGGCTGTCAGGAATGTATTGTTTTGGTAACTATAGCACTGCTGCAATAAATTTCAATAATATATTAGTGAAGAGTAGATTCTCAGTTCGACAAATGTCAACAGATTCACCTAGGTGCTATTTTAAAAAATTTAAAGGGGGAGCTACAAAATCTAACGTGAACTCCTAGGTCCCCCTAACGATTTTAAAAACCCAAATAGATGTGGGATTTTTAAAAACAAGCAAGTAAAGTAGTAATGCATGAATTGGTACTTTAAGAATTGCCGTATTGGGGTGACAATGTACATTTGTAAAAACTCTAGGATCCCACAGTAGAGGGGGGTTTGGGAGAAAAAAAGTAATAAAGTTTTCACCAATTTTTTAAGAAACAGATTCCCTTCCCTCTTGGGGGGGGGCGGTGACACCAGGATTATCACAGGTCAATTAGTGACCATCCAGGTGTCCAGGCAACCCAGACAGGCACTAACCGCAGGTAGTTCGGCAGAGAAAAAAACTAAAAGAAAAGGGGGCGTTTCTCGGGTGCGCGCGGGTCTTTAGAATAGGGGTCTTGTAATTATTTTCCCAAGAAAAGGGAAAAAACAGCAGGATAATTTGGGAATCCATCCGAACCGCAGGTATTAATCTCAAGTAACCAGCGGAAGAGAGACAGGTAGTTGAGTTCAGCGTCTATATCTTTATTTTAAAACTTGAAAATTTTTAAAAACAAGCGATAAATGCCAAAATTTATTGTGTGGGTATTTAAAACGGGTACTTACAGCTTTGGTATGGGAGATATGGGGATTACGGGGCAAGGGAGAGGTAAAAGTACATGGACCATTTCACCCTTTAAATAAAAGAAAGTCTGAAGATTTTGGGAAATTTTTGGGCTCGTTTGCTGTGTGTTTTTTAGCCTTAGCGGCTTACCCCGCCGTCTTTATTTTCTCCCTCTTTTGGGGGGGCTAGAGGGACCGTTGTTTGTCCGGATGAGGTATTTGGGAGAAGATTGCGCCTGAACTGTCGGTGTTTCCCCCCAAAGGGCCCTTTTTTAAAGATACTTGTTTTTCTGTTTTTCAAAATTAATGCTACGGGCCCGGGCCCGGGGGGGGAAATTTTTTTTGGTAAGACCCTCAGTCTCTCTACGAAAGTTTGGCACACCCTTTATCCCGCAAACCAGTGTGTTGGGGGAGAGAGCAAAGTTTATCTTTAAAAGTAGCACCCTTAGATGTCGCCTGAAAAAGTAAGAGGTTTCACAAAGGGTTTTTCCAGCCTTGATTTACCTTGCTGCAGAGCAGGGTCCGGCGCTTGAAGGTGGAAAGGGTTTTTCGGGGGTTGGGTTTTGTTTCTCGGCCCGTTCCCTTTTGCCCGCGGGAAGTTGGGGTTTCTGGTACCCCGAAAGGGGAAACCCGGGAAAACGCCCTTTCGGCCCCCTGGATTTTTTTCCCTTTCCTGGGCCCCCACGGGATTTTGGGGTGTTAAGTGGTGTCGGGGGGGGGGTTTCCCCAAAGCCCCCCAAAAAGGAAACGGGCCGGGGGTTAGGCCCGGAGTAAATTAGTAGTAGTTCTTTAAAAGGGGTGAGTTATGCTCCGGGGAATCGGGGGAGGTTTTTGGGGGAAAAGCGCTTTTTTCTGGGGCTCTTCCAGGTCTGACTATGAAGGGCTCCTTTTCCCAGGCGGGCCCGGGGTTTGGGGAAAAAAAAAGGGGGGGCCCCCAAGGGGATAGCTTTACAACGGGCTCCGGGGGTTTGGGGTAAAGCCGCCCCGAAATTAGTTGAAGTTTCCCTCTAACGAGTTCCCCTCTCGGGGGAAAAAAGGGGGCCCAAAAATTGAGGGGGGCTCCCACTTCCCTGTGATTCTAGTTGGATGAGTGAGTCTTGGGGGGTCATGCCCAAGGCCCCCGGGGAGGCCGAAAGGGGCCGGGGGGTTGTTTGTCCCGTGGGCCCCGGTGTTTCGGGGAAGAGATGTCGCGGGCCAAGTTTTTAAAGGGGGGTCAGGGAAGCGGGATGATTTCCCTTTCGTGTTTGGGGCCTAAAGAATTTGATAAAAAAACCCTTTTTTTCGGGATGGCCCGGGTTTTGGGAAGGGTTTTCCCGCGGGCTCGTGTGAAACCCCGGGTTCTACCTCCACCAGTGTTGGGGCCCGGCCCCCCCCAAACCTTTTTTTAAGGGGAGGGTTTTTGCCACCTACCTCCACAATGCCCTTGTGCCAATCGGGTGGCCAAATCTTGATGATGCCCCCTCCACGCTGTTTCATTTTTGCCACTCTGTGGTCTACTCTTGCTGCTGCCACCCCCAAAAATTTGGGACATTTGCCACTCTCCGACCTTTGTGCTGTGCTGTTGCTGCCCCCACCCCCAACGCTTTTGTTTTTGGTGCCACTTGTGGCCTACTCATGCTTTGCCAACCTTTAAACCCTGTCATTGGGGCCACTCTGGGGTCTAGTAAATTTTGCTGCCACCTCCCCCACTCTGTCTTTGGGTGCCACTCTGTGGCCTACTGATGTTCCCGGGCCACCTTTTAAACCCTGTAATTGTGCCATTTTGGGGGGGTTTTAGTGTTTGTTGTTTTTTCCCCCCACCTTCAAAAACCTGTAATTGTGCCATTCTGGGGGGGGCCCTATGATGTTACTGCCACCTTAAAAAACCTTTTCTTTGTGCCCTCTGTGGTTAGTGATTTTGGGCCTCCCAAACCCCCAACACTCTGTGTTTTGTGCCCCCCCCTGGGGCCCTTTCTGATGTTGCTGCCCCCTTCTAAACCTGTATTTCCCAACTCTTTGGGTTTGTGATGTTGCTGCCATTTCCTTAACCTGTCTTTTTTGCCACTCGGGGGCCCTACTATGTTGTTTGCCCCCCATACTGGGGTGATTGTGCCACCCGGGGTGGGTGCGGGATGCTGTGCCCCTTCTAAAAGGGCATTGTCCCCACTCTGTGTCCTCCCTGATGTTGCTGCCACCTTGCAAACCTTTTCCATTGTGCCATTTCTGTGGTCTAGTGTTTATGGCTGCTCCCCTCCACACTCTTGTCATAGTTTTACTCTGTGGGCTAGTGATGTCTCTGCCCCCCTTCTAACCCCTGTAATTGTGCCACTAAAAACAATCAGGATCAGGTTTGTCTGTTGATTAAATAGCCAAAGGGGGGAGGGAAAACAAAACACAGGGGGGGGGCATGAAAAATTTTCCCATTAGGGTCATCTCTGTTTTGGATAAAACTCCTTTTTGGGTTTTTGGCTTTAGAAATTGTGATGGTTTTTTGGGCCCGATTGAAATGGGGCACTGACGGTTGAAAGGAAGGTAACTATGAGGGTTAAACGAAAAATTTAAACCGCGGGGCCACCCTTTCCCCACTCTTTCGGGGGGGGGGGGGCTCAAACAGTATCAGCTTTTTAAAAAGAGCGGGTTGGGTTATTTGTGGAATCATTGTTTGTGGGGTGAAAAGGAGGGGCCCCTCTTTGATGTTATATTTGGTTTTTGGCCCTCTTTTCGGTTTTTTTCCCAGCTGCGCGGGAATTACCTAGTCAGGTTTGCGTTTCCCACTTCAGTTTTTTGGGTTAGTTTTGCCACTTTTAACTCCCCAGAGAAGTGAATTTTTTGAAGTGATTCTAGTATTGGCGCCAGTCATCTGCGTGTCACATTTAAAAAAAAGCATTGTTGAAGACCATACCACGTCCCCATGCATATTTTTGGGGCTTTTTTACAATGTTTACAAAAATCTTTCAGGCTTCTGCAACCCGGGGAAATTTGCTGTTTTTTAACATTTATTCCCGTTTAAAAAAATTCGGGTCGAAAAGGGGTTTTGCCGGAAAAAATTTGGGCCCAATTGGCGAAAGGGAAATTTTTTTGGGAAAATTTGCCCATCTCTAAAAATGGCATTCCTAATTTTAAATTTTTGATTTTTTTTGAATTTTTTTTTATACGGGAAAAAACTGTTTGGATTTGTGCCCGATGGAACCCATTGTCTTAAAGGGGGAAAAAGTACACAGTTTTTGCCACCCTTTTCCGGGGGACAGCACAAAACTAGTGAATTACATGTTAAAATTTTTAAACACTGTGCCCGGGGTTTTTTGTAAGATGCTTCAATTAGTTATTTAAACTCAAATATGGCAGTTTGCAGCCAAAAAAAAGATCCAGTTTACTCATTTGGGGGGGGGGGAAAGGGGAAAGGCCCCGCCCCCAACCCCAAAGGGTAACCCCACCCCCCAAAAGGGCTTTTTTCGCATGTTTCTACCTATTCAAAATCTGCAATAATCAGCCAGAAAAGAGTCATGAAAAGCCAGTTTAATTTATGGCCTGCCTGCCTGCCTGAGGCTAGCCCTGCCTACATGAGGCTTTGCCAACCAAAATCACAAATGATTAACCTAAATCGTTGGGATGGGTGTGGCTTGGCCCTCATGTAGGGAGGGCTTTGGGCTCAGGCAGGCAGGGCCTTTAAAATTTAAAATGACTTTTCAAGACTTTTTCTGGGGTGAAAATTGAAAATTCAGCATTAAATAAATTTTTTAAAGGGCAGCATCTTACAGATTTTGGGAAAAAGCCCCTGGAAAAGCAGGTCTGCATAGCTTTGGGGTTAAACCCTTTTTGACAGGTTCCCCTTTAAAGGGAGACTATGAGTTTTTATTTTTGGTTTTGCATAAATAAAATAATTTTCCCAAAAAGCAATCTTTTTTTGGGGTTTTCAAATGTGTCCTACACACTTGGGTTAAATTTTTTTAAATTTTAAAAAAATCCTTTTTTTATTTTTTTTTAAATAATTTTTTTTTTTTAATGTAGATTTATTAAAAAAAAAAACATCTCAAATATTTTTATAGAAAATAAAAAATTTTGAATTTTCAAAAATCCTCGAGCTTCCAAAAGGTTTTTTTCAGGTTTTCATCAATTAAATTTTATGTCTCATTATGGTCGGATCCCCATAATCAAAAAATTTTTTTCTGGAAAAAGTATGGCCACAATTTTATTGGTTTACAGCAGCTTTGTATGGAAAAATGACCAAAAGGGATTTCCCTTAAAAAAAAAAAAAAAAAAAAAGAATTTTAAAGCGTAATTAAATGACATTTATGATGGAAATTATTTTTTTTGTGTGTGTTTGTGGTTTTAAACCCCCTTCCCCCCCTTAGGGAAAAAGGGTATGTCATTAGTGCCCGTAAGGAGCTTTGTTGCGGGGATTGGGGGTGTTTTAAACCTCTTTCAAAACCCCGCTGAGTTTTTTTGTTGCTAATTTTCAGCTAACACCCCAGGGTTTAAGCAAGTGTTTAACCCCTTAGATTTCCCGCGGCCCCAAAAATGGTCACCCGCAGTAAATGGGAATTTGGGTATCAATGGGGAAAAAAAGGACGTATTTACTGAGTATTTACGGTAGTTTTAAAAATGACCGGGGGTTTTTCCCACTGGGGAGAATTTTTAAATAATTGTTCATTATTTTAGGCTGAGTTGGTGATTTTATTTGGGCGTAAACAAGTCTGTTTAAAAACGGGCCGAACTAAGCCCTGGGGGGCATAGAAATCCTGCTTGGAGGCACAGGGGCCCGCAACAAAATGTGCTGTGCTGGCTCTTGCTTTTACATACAAAATTTGAATAAAAAGGGTTTAAAGAAAAAAAAATAATCGAATTTTTTTTTTAAAAAAAAAAAAATGAGCAAAATTAACATCTGTTAAACATTTGGGATTGGGCTTATTTAAAAGTAAACTTGTTGAATTTTTCTTTTTTTAAAACCCTTTTATAGGATTATTTTCTTTCTTTGGGGGAAAATTTTTATTATTTGTTTCATTTTTAAAAGATCAACTTTTTCTTTACATTGCAATAGTTTTTATTCAACTTTGATTTTTTACTTTTTTTAAATTCATTCATTTGAAAAACAAATTTTTTGCTGTTCACTTAAAAAGTTTTTAAAGGGTTTTTTTAGATTTCCAGCCGTCTCGAATCGGGGAATACATTTTTGGGCATTTTTCTGCGCCTAAGTTCCGCCCCCCCACCACCATTTTGTGAAGCGGGAGGGAAATTTACGCCGCTTGGGATGAGCGCACCTCGGGGGGCGGAAATAAATGAGGCGCAGCTTTCATAAAAATCCCGTGAAAACGGGCGCTCCGAGCGCCGATTTTTTTCATACCATTTTCGCCAATATCTTTAAGGGCTATGTTTTCCCTATTTTTTTTTTTCCCGGGTTTTCCCCCGGTTTTGGGGGTTTTAAAACCTTTTTTTTACCCCAAAATCTTTAAAAAAATTTCACTTTGCTAAATTTGGGAAATTTAACGGGGAGGGCCCCAAAAAAGATGGGCACCATTGTGGAAAAAAAGGGAAAAAATTTGTAATCAGGGTGGGAAAATATAAATAATAATTAATTTTTGTCTAAGTAGAATTTGTTTTGTATATAATTGTTCCTAAGGACAAAATTTGATATAGGTATAATGACTGTACATTAGCTGGAATACAATGGACACTAAAGTATAGGTAAACATATGGGGGAAAAAAAACACAAGCAAATATGTGTCATACAATGCAGGAGAAATCTCACCTTCATATGATTTCAACTTCTGTACTAAACACTCGGCCTCCTTGATAATCCTGTTTTCTATGGTTTTCTTGCCCACTCCATGATCTCGTAACGTTGAGTGTGCAAATTTTCTCATCATTGTCCAATTCTCTCTACTGCCAAAAACAATACCTGCACAAAAGATGAGATACATATTATACATATTAATATATCATACACTTCTGATGATAAACTATTTGTCATGTGACAGATCCATTCTAAAATCTTAAGAAAATCCATCACACACGAGTGGAGGATGTTATAGCTGCAAAAAATGTACAACCTCATACTATCACCCCTGGTTTTGGTATGGGATGTCCAAAAAGCTCATATAGTTATGATGGTCAGGTGTAGGGATGAACGAATCAAATCTGATGAAGTGGAATTCGTTTTCAGGAAAAATGTTTACCCTAAACGAAGCCAAATTTCATGGCGGTTTGTGGTAACGAATCTAAAATGGCCACAAGCAATGCATGAAGGGGGTTAAAGAAAAACGGGGGGAAAGAAAGGAACACCCTCAATGCCATGAAAAGCAGCCAAAAACGCTTCGTGATGTCACATACTATAAAATAGGGCCAGCCTTTTAATTTTTCCACTTGCCACAGAGTCTCTTATGCTCTCTCAAGCAGCGCTAGATTACACGCTGTGCCAAATAGTTCCTATTTTATACACACATGTGTTGAACCAGCATTTTTTTTTATTTTGGGATATTGCATTTTGTGCCAAATAGTTACTTTTTTCACTTTTGTGGTAAATTTCTTTGAATAAGTGTTTGTATTTTCTCATATACACAGATCTCCTGCTTATATGTCTTTTTTGAATGGAAAACCACTTTTCATAAACTTTTTTTTTTTTTGGCTGCATCCCCTCGTGACGGGCCTTTTGTCTCCCACTATCCTTTTCAATCTTTTCTTTGCTCACCAAAAACCTCCCCCCCCCACCCCCAATTCAAACCTTGAAAAGGGTAGCAGGCTTGCTTTTTAAGCTGACCCTGTTTCATGCTTAAGTCATCTGTGCAACACCCTTTAAAGTGAAATCTTTTAAAGTGGTATGCAGCATTAATACCAGCATTGAAACCGAAGTGAACCAAAAGGAAACCCAAGACCCTCCAACCTTTCACCAAACGCCCCCAATATGCCCCCCTTGCAAAACATCCCCCTTTTGCCTAATCATCAAACTCCTTGTTCCCCTAGCCCCGCCTGGGCAATGGATTCAATACTCCCCTTCTGTCTTACCCTCACATTTCCTCCCTCTTCACCTCTTCCCCCAAAAAAAACCCTTTTCTCTAAAAAAACCCCACAACCACCTTTTCCTTATCCCCCAATACCTCCTCACTCTCTACCGCTTCTCCTCGCTCCCCAGGACATATCTCCAACCGGGGGGCCCCCTCAGACATCCCCCTTGGTTTCAGGCTCTCTTAAGCCAAGCGCACAACTTTTCACCCACAAACCTCACCCGCAGCACTATCCCCTTCTGGAGCCCTCTGGAATCCTTTCTGGTGCAACAAGTTTTCCCTTCATCCCGACCTCTTCATCTCACGCAATCTCATTCCCTTGGTTTAAACGAAACTGGGCTGACCCTCTGACACAATTTCCCCCCTGCTGCACTCTCCTATGGGGCTCCTTTTCCCCAAACCCGCCGCCATGGCAGTTACCTGTTCCTTTCTCTCCATTCCACCACTACCTTCCCTCACCCCCCCCTCCTTTCATGCATTCTGTGCATCTACTCCCCTCCTCTCCAAGTGGTGTTGTCTTCCGACCCCAACCCCCTGCCACCATTTTCCCTTTTGACCATTTGAAAAGGCTCCTCCATTTTTCCCACGACACCCCCACTATTATCAGGGGAGTTTTTTAAACATTCCAATCGATACACCCCACTCCACTACTACAAACCTGTCACTTCCTTTCCCCTTCCCCCAGTGGACCTCGGGAAGCCACTCAACAGCGGACCACCGGGACCTCATCTTCACCCCCTTTGCCCCCTATTAACCTCTCAAACTTCCCCCCTATCTCTGACCTTGCTCCCTTTCCTCCATCCCCCCACTCCACCCCCTCCTGCACCAAATTGGTCACCCACACGGGGAAACCCTAAAAAAACCTCAACCCTTGAAATCTTCTGAGTCTCTTGCACCTTCCCCTACCATACCTCTTTGCTGATCCAAAGCCCCACCAATTCTACAACAACACAATCACTTCCACTTTTGCTGTTGCGCCCCCTCCACAAACAGAACCCAAAAAGCAAAACCCTGGCACAACGCTCCCCCAAACAGGGGGCGAGCCCCAAGTTCCCGAGGCCCGTGGATGAAAACCCGCTTCACCGACGTTATCTTTTTTAAAAAATCAAACCACTTTTAAACCCGCACTCACCTCAGCCAAACAAGACTTCTTCACGTTTCATATCCCCCGTCCCACAACCCGACAATTTTTTAACCCCTTCAACTTCCCCTGCTTCCCCCAACACCCCCTCCCCCCTCCCCTTCAGCAGATGATTTTGCAACTCCTTCCTTTAATAAATAATCTCATCAGACAAAGCTTCACCCCACAGCCGCCTCAGCCTACTCATTTGCGGGTTTCCCCCAAGCCCACCCTGTACTGCTCATGACTATTCCCCTTAACTCGTTCTCCCGGGCACTCCCGACAAGTTCCTTTTATGTCCAAATGAACCTCCCATTGTAGTCTTGACCCCGCCATCGCCCCCATCCCCGCCTTAGTGCTGTTTTCATTCCCGCCCCCACCCATCCTTTAATTATCATTACCTTGGGATCTTCCCTTCCTCATTTAAACATGCGAAATCACCCCCCCCACCTAAAGAAACCATCTCTTGACCCCCCTTTTCCCCACTGTCCAATATCGCCCCCTCTCACTGCTTCCATTCGCCCTAAAATCCTTGAGAGCACGTCCATCTTCAAAATTTCCTCCCATCTCTCCACCCAAATTCTCCTTGACCCGCACCAAACGGGGTTCCGACCAAAACCCTCTACTGAAACCGCCCTAACCAAAAATACCAAGACCTAGCAACTGACAAAGCCTCCGCCCATACTTGTGTTCTCCTTTGCCCCTTTCTCTGCTTTGCACTGTCGACCATTCACTTCTCCTACACATCCTCTCCTCCCTCGGCATCACGGGGCTTGGCCCTTTCCTGGGTCTCCTGTACCTATATGGACATTTTAGGTTTTTCACTTCCTCCCCCTCCTCCCCCCGGCCTCTCTCTGTTGGGGTCCCCGGGGTCGTCCGGGGCCACTACTTTTTCTATCTCCTTTGGTCTGGGTCGCTCATGCTTCAACGGCTTTCAATACCCCCATATGTGAGACACCAACTCACTCTCCCGGCCCAATGTCGCCTTCTTCTCTCCCGGTCCGACTGTCTGTCCTCCTTTTTTTCCCCCCTTCTCCCCCCGTCTCCTAAACTAAAGTGGAGAAAGAATTCATTTCTTCCCACCATCCCCTCCATCTCTCCACCCCATCTTCTAAACTGTTTATGGCTACCCTCTCTCCCACACCGGTCCCCCGCCTTGGGATAATCTTTTATCCCAAACTGTCTTCAAAAACCCCAATCCTTCCCTCACCTCCACCTAAAAAAAATTTTTTTCCGAATCCCTCATTTCTTAAATCTGAAAACACAAAAATCTTGTCCTGCCCTTGCATCTCCCCCCTCGACTACTGCTCATCTCCCTGTGGCCTCCCACTCACCCCGCTCCCCTCCAAACCCTCCTTTAAATCTGCTGCCCGTTGATTCACCTCTCTCCCCGTACTCCCCTCCTTCCCCCTGACAATCCCTTCACTTACTAGTGTTTTCGATTTGTTGGCCATCGACATCGGTCGATGGCGTAGTCGACCTCATTTGCAAAATATTCGGGTGGTCGTGGTAGATTATGATCGGTGACCCTTGAAGTCTATGGGGAGAGCAACAAAACCTTCATTCTTACACCCAAACAGGGCTGGAAAAGGGCTGGAATTAACATCCACAACATCAAATGGATACGTGCTACATCTTAGACAACACACTTAGGTTATAAAAGCAACAAAAAAAAATCACAGACCATTCACTATCCTGTCTTGCACCACAGCATACCCTTAAGCCTGATCCACCCACAAATTAAAAAGTGCCAGAAGGCAGTATGATTTGAACCATCATTTTACTTGAACTGGACATTGAATAGACCTGTCCTGGAACGCAGCATGAGCCCCAAACCTGCATGACCCCAGATTTAAATAGTGCCTGAAAAATGAGTCTTTGAACCACCAATTTAGTTTCACTGGACATTGACTATACCTGTCCTGGGCCACAGCATTGAGCCCCAAACCTGCATGACCCCAGTTTAAAAAGTCTGGAAAAAGGAGTCCTTTTCAACCATCATTTTAGTTTCACTGGACATTGACTATACCTGTCCTGGGCCACAGCATGAGCCCCAAACCTGCATGACCCAGATTAAAAACGTGCCGGAAAAAGGAGTCTTCAAACCACCATTTTAGTTAAACTGGACATGACTATACCTATCCTGACCGCTAAATTTGACCATTAAACCTGTCTAACCCCCAAATAAAAAGTGCCGGGAAAAGGAGTCTTTGTACCCCCTTTATATTTTCACTGGACATTGACTATACCTGTCCTGGGCCACAGCATGAGCCCCAAACCTGCATGATCCCAGATTAAAAAGTCCCGGGAAAAGGATCTTTTAACCACCATTTTAGTTTCACTGGACATTGACTATAACCTGTCCTGGGCCACAGCATGAGCCCCAAACCTGCAGGGACCCCAGATTAAAAAGTGCCGGGAAAAGGAGTCTTTGAACCACCATTTAGTTTGAAAGGGGACATTGACTATACCTGTCCTGGACCGCAGTATGACCATTAAACATGTCTGACCCCCAAATTAAAAAGTGCCGGGAAAAGGAGTCTTTGAACCACCATTTTAGTTTAAACTGACATTGACTAAAACCTGTCCTGGGCCACAGCATGAGCCCCAATCCTGCATGACCCCAGATTAAAAAGTGCCGGAAAAAGGAGTCTTTCAACCACCATTTTTAGTTTCACTGGACATATACTGTCCCTGTCCTGGTAGCGCTTGCCCCCTCCGCATGAGTGCGGATCAATTGAGCTTCACTTGCTAGCTATGTTAAAGATCTTGCAAAAACAAGACATTTTGCAATATGTGTCCATTAACAGTTAACAACAAATTCCTGTTTCTGACAGCACCATCACCCTTGAGCCACTCTTGACAATTGTGAAGAACAAAAGTCTGTTATAAACAAATTTTTTTATAATTGGACCTGTAGTATAGCTGCATGTCACAGCAACATGCCCCCAAAAATTCAAAGCATGACCCTTGAGCCACTTTGGACAATTGTGAAGAACAAATGTCTGTTAGAAACAACATTTTTTTTATAATTAGACCTGTAGTATAGCGCATGTCACAGCAAAATTTCCCCCAAAAATTCAAAGCATGACCCTTGAGCCACTTTGGAAAAATTGTGAAGAATAAATGTCTGTTAGAAACAACAATTTTTTTATAATAGGTCCTGTAGTATAGCTGCATGTCACAGCAAAATTCCCCAAAAATTTCAAAGCATGACCCTTGACCAACTTTTGACAAGTGTGAAGAACAAAAGTCTGTTAGAACAAACAATTTTTTATAATAGGACCTGTAGTATTGCTGCATTTCAAAGCAGCATGACCCAAAAAAATTATAAAAATGACTTCTCAGCCACTGAAAAAAAATTGTGAGGGAGAAATGCCACTTAGAAAGCCACTTTTCCCTTTTCCCAAAAGGGACCATGATTATTGCTGTATCGCACAGCAACATGAGCTCAATACCAGGGACAATGCGAAAACTTCTAAAGATAAAGTGAGAAAATTTGGAAAAACGGTGTGTTGTCATGAAACCTTGCTGCCCTTTTACAGTCTCCTCACAGCAAAACCAGCACAATGAACTGTTGGGAAAAAAGAATAAAAATTGCAGTAAGAAATGATCATTTTTAAAAAAAAGTTTTCAAGAGGACCATTTCTTTTTGAAAGGAATGTGAAGTAACCGGCAACTAATCGGTAACCTCGGCAATTGGGGCCACAACATCATCAGAGATCCATGCCTGATTCATCTTGATGAAAGTCAAACGATCCACATTATCTGTGGAAAGCCGGATGCGTTTGTCTGTAATGACTCCTCCAGCTGTGCTGAAGGTCCGCTCAGATATGACGCTGCTGCTGGCAGGAAAAACACCTCTATGGCGTGGCGAGCGAGCTCGGGCCATTCGTCCATTTTGGATACCCAGAAGTCTATTGGGTCCGGAACACATCCAAAAACATCGGTGTTGAGACGCAGATAGTCGTGCACCATGATCTTAAGCTGGTCTCTGTGTGTTGGATGTGTGCCCTGCATTGCATGCGTTGGTGAGGTGGTAAATAAAGATTGCCAGAGGTCACCCATTAGGCTTCTGCCACCTTGCTTGCTTCTGCTGCTGCTGCTACGGCTACTTGGCACTCTACTGCTGTCACGTCGCTGATGTTGTTCCACCATGACAGTTGGGAACGTGAAGCAGACGCAACAGATGTCTCCAGTTGATCAATCAGCAAGGTCTCCATTTCCTGCATTTTACTCTCTATTTGGGTGTTTGGAAGGAAAGTGCTGATTTTTGTTTTGTACCGGGGATCCAGGAGGGTGTCCAACCAGTAACTGTTGTTCATTTGATGGCCTTAATGCGGGATCATGTTGGAGGAAATGGAGACCAAGCACTCATGTGAGAGATGGAGCCTTGATTTCCCAAGCCTCTGGGTCGAGGGGCACTAGCAAACTGATCTTCCTCATCTTCCTCCTCCGCCTCAAAGTCGCGCCAACCTCTTCCAAGGCAGGGACGTCGGTAACGTCGGTGTCTAGGAATACCTCCTCCTCTTCCTCCGCTTCCTCCGGCACAGCTTCAACACAGCCCTGACTTGCCTGAGATGATGCACACTGAGAGCTGATGCGCCACCTTGCACTAGCCCTGGATCCCGAAGCACTGCCTAATGAAGACCGATGAAATTGAGAAACTGTCGGGCCTTGTGGATTTGACGGGGAGAGAGGCTCCTTTGTCCGCATCTGTGTCCGTCTCCTCCTCCGTTGCTGGCGGGGGCCTGTTGTTTCAGAGTGTCCAATGATCGTTCCAGAACTAAGATCACCACAATGCTCATGCTGACAAGGGCAATCGTCCGCACTGACCATTTTGGTGGCTTCTTTCAAAACTGGCAAGGATGGTGCAGAGCTCTTTCACCTGCCTCCACTCCCGGTGGCTCAACACCCCCCAGGTCCGCACCGCTGCTTGTCAGGCCATGTTTTCACTTTGTACTGCGTAATGGAATTGCGCTGCTGCCACAATCGCTGGAGCATTGGAGAGTGGAATTCAAGCGTGTTGCCACGTCAACAAAAGAGACGGTTGAAGGGAGGCCGAGCTGACCGCTAGCAACGCAGCCAGGCGTGACAAAGCAGGGTGCGAACTGCGGAAGTGCGAACTTAGACTTCGAGCCTTCCTCAGCAGGCAGTCCAGACCCTTTGGGAGCGCTTTAGAAATTTTTTGGACGACAAGGTTCATGACATGTGCCAAAGGGAAGGGATGTGCTCCAGCCTACCGATCTTAAGGCGCCAGCAGATTTTTGCCCGTTATCGCACACCACCTTGCCTGCACAAGTTCTTGTCACCCAGCAAGCGCTCGGTCTCGTTGCGGAGGGGCCGTCCACAGCTTCCTGACCTGTGTGTGGACGGTTCAAGACAGATTAATTTCAACACGCCTGTTTCTCTGGGCACTGATGCCACCAAGACCTTGGGGGAAAGAACCCTGCCCATCCCTGCGTTTTTTAAAAGCGTGCGCCGAGCCTGAAGCCACCGTCACCACCAAGACATCCACCCAGCTCACCCAGTAGCCGTCACAGAGATAAAAGCGGCCTTGGCCGTGCTTACTAGTCCATGTGTCGGTGGTCAGAAGGACTTTTTCTTTCCGGCCCCCAGATGCAGACAACACGCCTTTAAAATTTAGATGACCCCGTGGGTGGCCAGGGCAGGGAAATGATTTCCTGGCAAAGAAATGCCTGCTCGGCAACTGGTTTTTGGGGGGAGGCGAGGGCCATGACGTGGCGGGAACCCATTTGTGTCCACCAGACGGAAAGACAACATTCCCAAAGGGCCCAAAAGCCTGGCAATGCCGACATTCAGGCTTTTGGGTTTGGGGGATGGTTTGGGTTAAAGTGTTTCTTCTGCTCCCAAACCTTGAAGACAGAAGGCTGGCTTCTAGACTGGGCCCCTGTACGGCGTGTAGGTCATCAAACTGGCGGGAGGAGAATGGGGTAGGTGGGTCTCTGGTGGTGTTGGTGGTACTCGGGGCGACGTGGAGGCGAAGCGGAGGCTGATCCCTGATCATGACTCTGAGAGACATGGGCAGCTGAGGAACGGCTTTTGGGGGTTGGTGGCGGAGGAGGAGGAGGGGGCGGGGACAGAGGGGGTGATAGTGGTTGGAGGCCCGGCGTCGGTCTGGGCCTTTTTTGGCCGAGTGTTGCCTCCATTTCAACTCATGCATTCGTTGCATGTGACTAGACATGTTGGTGGTGGTTAACCCCCTAAGGTTCTTGCCTCTACTTATGCGTTTACGGCAAAGGCGGCATATGACATCGCTGGGTGAATCAGAGGCTTGCTCAAAGAAGGCCCAGGCTTGAGAGGTCCTGGACCTTTTTGACGGCGATAAGCGAGGAGCAGGGTTTGCGCTGACCGTGGCTGGCGGAATCATATCAGCGGACTTCTGCGACCGCCCTCTCCCTTTTTGAGGCGGAACCCGTACTGACAGTTCCCCATCGTCTTCCTCCTCGTCCAGTGATGAAGCGCTCGCAAGCAAATTCTGCTGAAAAGACCAGCATGGATCCGCAATGTCGTCATCATCATCATCAACACAGGTGACTTCGTCGTCCTGACATTCTGCATCCAGGAGCTGCGGGCTACAAGCAAGAGGGACTGCAAGGCGTTGCCGACCGCCCGGGATTTTTGCCAATTGACCGGATTCCTTCTCCTCCTCTGATGGCATCAGTAACTGGGCGTCAGAGCAGAGAAAATCATCCTCTTTGGCCTCTTGATCTTTTAACATGCCTTCTGACCCCAACCGCATTTTGTCATCAAAGAGGTCTTCAGAAAATGCATTATCCACAGTGGTGGGTACACGAGTTGACATTTGGGCTGCTTCATGATGGACGGATGCTGATGATGCTGATCACGACATTTGTGGCCGTGACTGGGAGGACGAGGAGGTAAGACTGCTGGATGCAGGTTGCATTAACCAATGAAGGACAGATTGGCGACGCTGTTCGTTACTGAGATTCACAGGGCCCTGACCCAGCGATGACAGGCCTGACGGTCCTGCAACTGACGATCCGCTGGCATGCATGTTGTCGCCAGCACTGGAAGGAGCACCTTCTCTCGTACCTCTACCTCCATGTCCTACCCCCCTCTTTGTTCGCTTACCACTTGAATTTCGCTCCATGTTCAGAAATATAAAAATTTGAGACGGTATGGAAGAGTTTTGGAAAGTCTCTTATTAAAAGACGGCAAATCACAGCTATTCTCAAATTACTCAAATCAAAACAAAATTTCTGGATTCAAATTTAACTGCAAAGTAGATCTATCAACAAAGCTTGACTGACCAAAAGTGAAAAAAACAGCTGTCTGAAATGTATACGATATTAAAAGGTATTTTTGGCACCTTTCAATTCACCTGTGGTGGCTACAAAATTTCTGTTTTAAAATTTAACTGAAATGCACAAACGGTAGAAATCTTTTCAAAACAAAAAAGTTTTTTGGCCCCCCTGCGTACCACAAGTTGAAAAAACATGTTAAAATCCTGTAAATGTATTCGGATAATAAAAGGTATTTTTGGCACCTATCAATTCACCTGTGGTAACTACACAATTGCTGTATTCATATTTAAGTGCAAGGTGCCTCAATGAACAAAGCTGTGGTGCACAAAAGTGAAAAAACACGTATCTGTTATGTTTTCGGATAATAAAAGGTATTTTTGGCACCTATCAACCTGTGGTGATTACAAAATTGCTGGATTCTAATTTAACTGCAAGGTGGCTATATCAACAAAGCTGGAATGGGCAAAATTGAAAAAGAACACCTATCTGAAATGTATACTGATAATAAAAGTGGAGTTTTGCACCTAACAAAGAGACCTGCAGTTACTAGAAAAGATGTGTATCCTAATATAAGTTCAGGCTGCCCAATATCCAGGAAATATTTCAATAGAAAACTGTTAATAATAAAGCTATTGCAGTGCAATGTCTACACTAAGTCTTGGTGAACTTTATCCAGTATTCTTTATAGAGCTTGTCTGTGTTCGCCCGCGGGGGCCCCCCCTCCCCAGCTCCCCCCGTGACTTTACAGCGGTAGATGCTCCTTTAAAATTCTCTACCTAACTACATAAAATCTTCCAATCTCTGATCTAACTAAGTTGTAAGGATCACAGCTAACAGCAGAGCTTTCACTGTGATGAAATAGAATAATTTCGCTTGGCTGTTTGGACACAGGCAGAGTGCACGTCCTCCTGCTATGAGACGCTGAGAGGCACTGATCATGAACAGGAAGGGCTGTTCTATGTAAAACGAGGTCATGTGATTTTTCCAGCCAATCGCAACCATACACATCCCAGTCATGATGTCGCACACACATCTCACCCTGCTCTATTCTGTAAGCTGATTTGCTGGCCGCCAAAATGACAGGAAGCGCCGAAAATGGCGCGATCTTAATAGATGATGCACAGATTTTAACCTAAATTATCGCATGATCTAAAAATTTCGATCAACATAAAAACTGTGCCGATTTCAACTTTGTCGATAATAATCGCTCAACTCTACTGGCTACCCATTGCCCAGCGAATCCAGTTCAAGCTAGCAACTTTGACCTACAAGGCTCTCCATGACCTCTCCCCTTCATATATCTCTGCCTTAATCTCTAAATACCTCCCCTCACGCAACCTCCGCTCCTCACAGGACCTTCTCCTCTGCTCACCTATTATCACCACCACACATAACCGTCTCCAAGACTTCTCTCGTGCTTCCCCACACTTTGGAACTCACTGCCCCAACACCTCAGACTCTCCCCCTCTCTCATCGGCTTCAAACGTAACCTGAAAACCTACCTCTTCAGGATTGCCTATAACCAACATTAACCGTGTTGCACTCCTCCGCCCCACAGACATGTCTGCCGCTCACCTTCTGTCTCTTCACCTCTTCCCTGTAGTTTGTAAGCCCTCGCGGGCTGGGACCTCTCTCCCTCTGTACCAGTTGTTAGTCACTTTTTGTCACTTTGTAATTGTCTGACCAATGTTATTTATGTACCCGCCTGAAATGTACAGCGCCCTGGAATCAAGGGCGCGCCAAAATAAATGATAATAATAATAATCTCCATTACAGACAGTTCAGTCTTCTGGGTTATTGCACTCAGTGCCAAAGAGTTAATTTTTTCACTTATAAGGTGAAACACATTTGAAATACAGCTTGTGTATTTTTCATATACACACATCGGTTGAATGATTGACCAGGTCATCCACTTCCCACCACCCAGCCAAGAGTTGGTGGGTTCATCAGAGACAACCCTTAGTTGGCATGGCCCAGGAGCAGGTCAGGGACCCTCATCTGTTCTCAACCCACCTCTGTCCCGTTCAGTTCCCTCAGCCAGAGAACAACTATGTACTGTGGGCTCTGCGTCACTATACAGCGAAGCCGAACTATTTGAGGACAGTGAGCAGCTAAGAAATGGGGCAGACATCCACTGCTTCTTGCAGTAGGCGGGCAAGTAGTGATTAAGAGAGTGGCATGGAAGTCATATTGCGAGCCGTCAGGCTCTGTACACCGAGACCGCTGAGGAGGACAGCAGTGACAGACAAACACTAATCGATGACGATGAAGCTGATCGCACTTGGGAGCCGAGTGAAGCAAGGGCTTCATCATCATTATCCTCAGGAGAAGAGGCTGGCAGTTTGCGCGTCAGTCAATGGCACAGCGAGCAAGTTGGTATTGTGGCTGGGAGTCAGCAGGGTGGCAGCAGTGCGAGGTCGGGAACCAAACAGCCTCGGGGTAGACCACCCACTTCGCAGGTCCCTTCCGGCCCACAAAGTAGCGGCCCAGGGGCTCACCGAAGCAGCAGCGGTACCAGTCAGTCAGTGAGAAGCATTGGTGGTAAAATCACCTACTCAACATCGGAGGAGGTGAACATGGCTATATGTAGAATCTGTGGGCAGAAAGGGAAGCGTGGCCAGGGACCTAATGTTGGCACCACGGCCCTGCATTAACATACGAAGCGTCACCATCCAGTTGGGAGAAACATGTCTCAGATGTGGTGGTCCGTCCTGTCGCAGCAACAGTAGTAGCAACCAGTGGCATGCATCCCACTTCAGGCAGTCAAGTCTCCACCACCTCTGCCGAAGGGAGCGGTCTGTCTGTCCCATCCTCTACCATTCCAGCTGCTCCTGCTTCTCGCCACTCATGGCGCCAGCAGTCGTTCACCGAGACGATTGTCAAGAGACTGCAGTATGTGTCCAGGCATCCTATGGCGCAGAAGCTGACTTTGCTCCTGTTCAAGTTGGTGGTACTGAGGTCCCTCCATTTTCAAGTGGTTGACTCTGCACCATTCAGAGAACTGATGGCTTGTGCCAAGCCAAGAAGGAGAGTACCAAGCCATCATTTCTTTTCGAAAAAGGAAGTAACAGCCTTGCACAAATATGTAGAATAGAAGGTCGTCCAGTCCTTGAGCCTGTCAGTGTCTTTCAAAGTGCATGGCAGCATGGACTTGTGGAGCTGTAACTAAGGTCAGGGACAGTACATGTCCTTTAGGGCCCACTGGGTGAATGTGCTTCCTGCCCAGCCACACCAGCAACTTGGACAGGAAACGCTGCTTTCTCATCCACGTTGTCATCCACGTTGTCAAACTGCTGATCCTGCGGCAATGTCCGCCTCCTCCTTCTCCACCTCAGCCTCCACAAGTCTTAGTGCTCCTCCATCATACCACATGTGCAGGGCACAGTGGTGTCATGCAGTTCTACACCTGGTTTGCCTGGGCGAATGAAGTCAGACCAGGGAGGAACTGCTTCGCGTCATGCAAGACGAAATCGATTCCTGGCTTTCTCTGTGACAACTGAAAATCGGAACCTTGGTGACAACCTTGGAAAGAACATAGGACGACATGTATGAACGGGATTTGCGGCTGTTTTCTGGCGTATTCTGCGGCTCACCGGCCCGAATCCCCTGTCGGACGCAGGGATGCGATGTTAGGTGCAGCCTTCGCCACTTTCGGATGTGCCTCACATGAAGGGGCGTGCAATGGGCGTGGTGTGGGCATTCTGGGGTGGGACGCGGCGCGTTCGAAAACTCCGAGGCATGTATGATCGCGAGTGGGAAAAGTGTGGCGCATTGCAGCGCTCGCCAGCTGCGACAGGCAGACCTAGTTGATTCTGGTCTAAATGCTCCGGCGGCGGCGAAGTAAAGCGAGAACGTAACATGAGAGGAAACATATAGAAGATCGCAAAAGAAATCTCGGCTCTCAGCGCCGTGCGGCATGGAGTATGATGAAAAAAAAAAGCTTTTATTAGGTGTAAAACATTTTCAGAAAAAGAGCTCAAACCTTCAAAAAATAAAAAATAAAACCTAAAAAAATAATAATTTTCCAAAAATCTAGAACGGCGCAACATCAGGAATTAGGATCTTGGAAATTGCCGGGAAATACAGTAATTCAAATTCTGTAAGCGCTTCTCATTGGTCGGCATAAACCAGCCAATCAGAACACGAGTGACAGTGACCCATTATAACCTATGTATTGACCAATCAAATTCAAAGGCGGGACAGTTCAAAATACAGTAAAAAGGCAGAAAGGAGATGATTGGTTGAGCTAGCGGGGGCTTGGCAATCCTGGCCAATCAGAATAGGAGCGACAGGGACCCATTATAACCTATGGAGAAGTATTGACCAATCAAATTCAAAGGCGGGACAGTTCAAAATACAGTAAAAAGGCAGAAAAGAGCTGATTGGTTGAGCTAGCGGGGGCTTGGCAATCCTGGCCAATCAGAATAGGAGCGACAGGGACCCATTATAACCTATGGAGAAATATTGACCAATCAAAATCAAAGGCGGGACAGTTCAAAATACAGTAAAAATGCAGAAAAGAGCTGATTGGTTGAAGTAGCGGGGGCTTGGCTATCTCGGCCAATCAGAGCGCGAGCTACTTTCTCCCATTGTAGTCTATGGCCAGATCGGGGCAATGAAATCTCGGCTCTCAGCGCCGTGCGGCATGGAGTATGATTAAAAAAATTGTTTTTATTAAGTGTAAAATATTATCTGAAAAAGAGCTGAAACCTTCTATAAACCTAAATCAATCAAATCCCTAACAACGCGTTTGTCGCCGAGACCGGCGCTAAATCAGGAATTGCGATATAGAGAATTGCCGGGAAATACAGTAATTCAATTCTGTAAGCTCTTCTCATTGGTCGGCAGAAACCAACCAATCAGAATAGGAGCGACAGGGAACCATTATAAGCTATGGAGAAGTATGGACCAATCAAATTCATAGTTCAAAATACAGTAAAAAGGCAGAAAAGAGCTGATTGGTTGAGCCCAGGCGGCAGATATGAATCCACCAATCATATGTAGTGCGTCTATTTTGAGGGGAGAAAGAATGGCGCGATAGAAGGGCGCCCTAAAAGTTATTACTGTCTATGGGAAATATTCTAGTACTGTGATTGGTTGGGGGGGAGAGGGGCTCGTCCTACTTAGCCAATCAGCGGGTGAGCTACCTTCTCATAGAGTTCTATGGGGAAAAGAAATGCAGAGCGAGCTCAGTTTGTGATTGGCTAAGTTAAAAGAGGCGTGGTTATTTGGACCAATGGGAGAGCGAGCGACGCTCTTATAGGTTTTCCAATGCAATCTATAATAAAACTGTACAGGGCCGAAATCAAACGATAAAACTCCCGAAGTTGTACCTTCTGTATATAAAATGAACAATAATATGGGGGTAACGAAAAAAAAAAATATTAATTCACTAAATTCATTTTTATTTCTTTATTTTCATTAGCAAATGACCAATATTATGGGTGTAACAAAAATAAAGAAATAAAAATGAATTTATTTAATTAATATTTTTTTTTCGTTACCCCCATATTATTGTTCATTTTATATACAGATCGGTACAACTTCGGGAGTATTATCATTTGATTTCGGCCATGTACAGTTTTATTATACAGTAGATTGCATTAGAAAACCCATAAGAGCGTCGCTCGCTCTCCCATTGGTCCAAATAACCGCGCCTTTTTTAACTTGGCCAATCACAAACAGAGCTCGCTCTGCATTTCTTTTCCCCATAGAACTCTATGAGAATGTAGCGCACCCACTGATTGGCTAAGCTGGACGAGCCCCTCTTCCCCCTAACCAATCACAGCACTACATATGATTGGTGGATTCATATCTGCCGCCTGGTCTCAACCAATCAGCTCTTTTCTAGCTTTTTTACTGTATTTTGAACTGTCCCTTGTTTGAATTTGATTGGTCCATACTTCTCTATAGCTTATAATGGTTCCCTGTCGCTCCTATTCTGATTGGTTGGTTTCTGCCAACCAAAGAGAAGAGCTTAAAGAATTTGAATTACTGTATTTCCCGGCAATCCTCTATATCGCAATTCCTGATGTAGCGCCGGTCTCGGCGACAAACGCGTTGTTAGTGATTTGATTGATTTAGGCTTTATAGAAGGTTTCAGCTCTTTTTCAGATAATTTTTTACACTTAATAAAAACGATTTTTTAATCATACTCCATGCCACACGCCGCTGAGAGCCGAGATTTCATTGCCCCTATCTGGCCCTAGACTACAATGGGAGAAAGTAGCTCGCGCTCTGATTGGCCGAGATAGCCAAGCCCCCGCTAGTTCAACCAATCAGCTCTTTTCAGCATTTTTACTGTATTTTGAACTGTCCCGACTTTGATTTTGATTGGTCAATATTTCTCCATAGCTTATAATGGGTCCCTGTCCTCCTATTCTGATTGGTTGGTTTCTGCCGACCAATGAGAAGCGCTTACAGAATTTGAATTACTGTATTTCCCGGCAATTTCGAATATCCCAATTCCCGATGTAGCGCCGGTCTCGGCGACAAACGCGTTGTTAGGGATTTTATTTATGTTTGTTTATAGAAGGTTTTAGCTCTTTTACAGAGAATGTTTTACACTTAATAAAAACTATTTATTTACTAATGCTCCATGCCTCACGGCGCTGAGATTTCAGTGCCCTGATCTGTCCATAGACTACAATGGCAGAAAGTAGCTCGCGCTCTCATTGGCCGAGATAGCCAAGCCCCCGCTAGTTCAACCAATCAGCTCTTTTCTGCCTTTTTACTGTATTTTGAACTGTCCCGCCTTCCTGATATAGCGCCGTTCTTGATTTTTGGAAAGTGATTTTATTTATATATTTTTTTAGTAGGTTTGAGCTCTTTTTCAGATAATGTTTTACACCTAATAAAGGTGATTTTTTGATTCATACTCCATGCTGCACGGACATGTTTAATGATTTTTCGCTGTTTTCCAGCCTGTCTCGAATCGGAATACATGTTTGGTGCAGTACCGCACTGCGCCTAAGTCCCGCACTGCGCCCCACACACTGGCGAGGCGTGGTGAACTTTTCACCGCATGTATGATCGCACTACCTCGGACGGCGAATATTAGGCGCAGTCCCGCACTGTGCCTAAGTCCCCGCACTGCGCATCACACACTGGCGAGGCGCGGCGGACTTTACACGGCATGTATGAGCGCACCTCCTCGGGCGGAGAATCTTAGGCGCAGTCCCGCACTGCGACTAAGTCCCGCACTGCGCCTCACACTCTGGCAAGGCACGGCGGACTTTACACCGCATGTATGAGCGCACCTCGGCGCCGACAAACATGAGGCGCAAATTTCGCCAGAAAACTGGCGAAAATGTGCGCTCCGACTCGGCGAGATTCATGCATGTCACCCATAGTGTCTGTGCTGCGCCGAGAAGAGAAGAGCCATATGCCCTGCATAGAGTATGTCTTTAATCTGGTTGTCAAACGGTTCCTCAAGTCTTGCACCCATCTGGTCAGGAAACTTTGCATGCACTTCAGCCATTCTTACACTGCCACACACACCTTCCTTGAGCTGCAGCGGCAAAATGGCCTCCCCCAACAAAGGCTGATATGCGACGTTTCCACCCATTGAAATTCCAGCCTCCATATGTTGAACCGACTCTATGAACAAAGAAAGGCCATTAATGATTTTTTGATAATCCAAGCAGACAGGAGTACTCCCCTGTGTAATTTGGATGTCAGCCAGAGGCAGCTGATGCGTGACACCTGCCATTTGCTCAGGCCCTTTGAGGAGGCCACGTTATATGTCAGTCGCCAGGACTACAGAAAGAACAATGTCATTACACTTCATGTCCTGGAACATATGCTGCAAAATCTGTCCGGTCAGGGGACTGGAGACGTGTCGACTATATCTCTCGCCACATGAGTCCGATGGGGGCTGAACTGGAGAAGGAGGAGGACATTGGAGCAAAAACAATTTCTGGGAAAATTAGTGGTTTTTCTACCCAGGTGACAGGAGAGGAGGAGCAGGAGCAGAAGGAGGAAGTAGAGGGAGATGAGGAAGACGAGACAGCTGACCCAGACACACCGTGGCAGTATACAGTGGAGATGGAGGCAGGGAGTCCCTCAGAGTCACTTGCACAGATGGCCCGCCGCATTCTCATTTGCCTGGGTAGTGACAGCCAAATAGTTATCATCCGGCAGAGGGATGACTTCTGGCTCTACACCCTCTTGGACCCTCACTACCGGTCCATAACGGGGGCCTTTTTTCATCTGCCGAGAGGGAGGACAAACTCAAGTACTATAGAGACATCCTATGTAGTCAGTTGGCCGCTGCCTATCTGCACCATTGTCCATCTTCTAGCAGGTCTGACTGGGGGGGTTCCTCAGCGCTCACGTACCACTGCCATGGCTGCTGTGGGATGGGGGGTAAGTGGATAGGAGCAGTACCAGCTCCATCAGCAGCAACCTGAGTCTGGGGTCGTTGATGAGCAGCTTCCTTCACCTGCCTAGTGAGGAAGGTGGATACCGGCAGTAGCAGCAGCACCTGGAGTAGACCCTGAACCAGCAGCTGGTAGCTTACTAGGACAGCACCCTGCCACCCCACATTGAAGATCCGTTGGACTAGTGGGCAGCCAAATTGCATTTTTTGCCGACTTTGCAACTTGCCGAGTTTGCACTGGAGAAGATGTCCTGCCCGGCCAGTAGTGTGGCATCACAGTGTGTGTTCAGTTCTGCATGGGCCATAGTTACCCCAAGGAGAACTCGCTTGTCCCTCCGAAATGTGGAGAGACTCACCTTTGTCAAGATGAATCAGGCGTGGATCAGCCATGCCGCCTCACCCAAATTTTGACAAATGAGTCTGGATTTTTCTGGCTATCTGCCTCAGCTACTATTCTAATGCTGCCACTCGCCTGATGCTGCCAGCTGCTTCATATATCACCCACCATCTTTACCAGGGACTGGCATTGCCACCCACCTTCCCACTCTTCACTGGGCCATCATGTAGCCTTCTGATGCTGCTTCCACCTCACCACTTAGGTCTCCTCATGCTGCTGTCACCTCCAGGCTATGTCACCATGTCACTCTCTGGCTTGATGCTGCTGCTGCCTCCTCCTCATTATGTCACCTAGCTGCTGCCACCTCAAAATTATGTCATTGTGCCACTCTGCGGCCTTCTGCTGCTCCTGCTGCCACCACCTCCGCGCTGTGTAAATGTGGCACTCTGTGGCCTACTCATGCTGCCACCGCCTCCACACTGTTTCATTGTGCCACTCATAGTTTCATAGTTTCATAGTTTGTAAGGCTAAAAAAGACAAGTCGTCCATCTAGTTCAGCCTGTTGTGCTAAGGTGTTGATCCAGAGGAAGGCAAAAACCCCCAATGAGGTAGAAGCCAATTGTCCTCATTTTAGGGAAAAATTCTTTCCTGACTCCAATCTGGCAATCAGAAAAATCCCTGGATCAATGACCCCTCTCCTGAATCCTAGTCACTGTAACTTGTTATATTATTACGCTCCAGAAATGCATCCAAACCCTTTTTGAACTCTGTTATTGAATTCACCATGACAAGTCCCTCTGGCAGAGAATTCCATAGTCTCACTGCTCTTACAGTAAAGAATCCCTTTCTATGTTTATGTAGAAACTTTCGTTCCTCAAGACGTAGAGGATGCCCCCTTGTTCTAGATACAGCCCTGTGTATAAATAAATCTTGGGAGATATCTCTATATTGACCTTTGATGTATTTAAACATATTTATTATGTCCCCCCGAAGCCTTCTTTTCTCTAAACTAAATAACCCTAATCTTGCCAATCTTTCTGTGTACTGTAGTCCACCCAGTCCTTTTATTATTTTTGTTGCCTGCCTTTGTACCTGTTCAAGCTCTACAATGTCTTTCCTGTGCACTGGTGCCCAAAACTGTACACAATATTCCATTTGTGGTCTAACCAGTGACTTGTATAATGGGAGAATAATGTTCTCATCATGTGCATCTATGCCCCTTTTAATGCACCCCATGATCCTATTTGCTTTGGCTGCTGCTGCCTGACACTGGCTGCTACAATTAAGTTTACTGTCCACCAGGATTCCCAAGTCCTTCTCCATGTCACTTTTACCCAGTGTTTTTCCATTTAACATGTAATCATGTAATGGATTTCACTGTGGCCTACTCATGTTGCTGCCATCTCCACAACCTGTCATTGTGCCGCTCTGTGGCCTACTCATGCTGCAGCCACCTCCACAATCTGTCATTGTGCCACTCTGTGGCCTACTCATGCTGCTGCCACCTCCACAATCTGCATTGTGCCACTCTGTGGCCTACTCATGTTGCTGCCACCTCCACAATCTGTCATTGTGCCACCCTGTGGCGTACTCATGCTACGACACCTGCACACTATGTCACTGTGCCACTCTGTGGCCTACACATGCTGCTGCCACCTCCACACTATGTCATTGTGCCACTCTGTGGCCTACTCATGCTGCTGCCAACTAACCACTCTCTCACTCGACCACCCTGTGGTTTGTGGTTTGTGTTTCCACCCTCCACCACCCTATGTTGTTGGCACTATGTTTGGTTTTTCCCTTCTTTTAATCTGTCAGAAGGACTGAAAAGGACAAACACAACCGATCGTGTCTTTGGAGTAGCTGCAAGGCATGGTCCTTTGTGTGCATCAGGATTGTCTGATGATTAGGTAGCCAAAAACAAGAGTGGATGCAAAACACGGAAGACAAATATTCCAATTGCTTGTCATCTCTGTTTTGGATCAACTCCTGTTTCTTTTTTCTATTTAGCAATACTGATGGATTATTGACCGATTGAAAGCGAACACTGACGGATCAAAGGAAGGGTAAAATGATCAGTGACGTCAATGTAAAATTACTGACACCCTCTCCACTCTTTCAGGGGGTGGTGGGGGGGGGGGGGCTCTACATGTATCAGCGTTTACCAGAACAGGTTATGTCATAATCATCAGTCACAAATTTACTGTTTGGCCCAGAGAACAATATCCCAAAATAATAACCCGCCTGTAATGGAGATGTGTGTATATGACAAAAACACAAGCTGTATTTCAAAGGTTTTTTTAGAAAAATAAGTTATTTGTCAAAATTACTGCCGACACCCTCTCCACTCTTTCGGGGAGGCTCTACATGTATCAGCATTTAACAGAACAGGTTCTGTCATAATCTGCGGAATCATCTGATGACGATGTAAAATGAGCGCGCTCTTTGATGCTATAGTCAGATCTTGATCCTCTGCTCGGTTCTTTCTAGCTGGCGCTGACAACTGACCCTGAAGTGTGAAGCGATTCTAAGAGTGGCACCTGTCATCTACATGTCATACTAAATCACAGCATTGTTCCAATACCAAACCACGCTCCCTATGCATATTTATGCATGGCACAATGTTCTACAATACCATACAGGCTCTATGCAGCCAGGAAATAGCTGTTTTTTAATGCGATTCATCGCAAATAAATTTTGAACGAAACAAATTTTTGGGGAAAATTCTGCAAATCGTCCGAATCTAATTTTTAAGAAATTCACTCATGTCTAGTCAGGTGTGTCCATACATTTAGCCATATTTTATATCAACAAAAATTTTGTAAGTTCATCAAAGCTTAAGATTGGCTTCACACTCCGTTGTAGGTGTCCATAGGGAAAAACAATGCAAACATAAATTTTTTTG
>JAODAL010025370.1:0-58756 GCA_025379985.1 Phyllomedusa bahiana
TTGCGCTGGGTGTGTGGGAAAAGGTTTTCTGTGATTTGGAAAAGGGGTTTTCGTGGGTTTTTGGGGTGGATAGGTTTGCGCTGGGTTCTATGGATAGGTTTGCGCTGAGTGCTAAAGGATAAGGTTTTGGGTGGGGTTTCCCTGGAAGGGGTTTTCGCTGGGTGCTTTTGGATAGGTTTGCGCTGGGTTTCGATGGATAGGTTTTTCAAAGGGTGCGAGGGATTTGGTTTGCGCCCGGGTGGGGATGGATAGGTTTGTAGTGTTTGGGCTTTGGTTTTGGTCTGTGACCTCCCCTTTTTTTCCAAACAGACAGAGCAGCGCCTCTCACCTTGGGCTGACGCTGGAGGTGGAGCCTGTGTCCGGCCGTTGTTGTTTGGTTGGGGTGCGGGGTCTTGTGGGGTGTTTTTGGGATCCTTTTCCTTTTTTTATTTACCCCGGGGTCTTTCTCCTCAATCCCCCGGGAAAGTGGTAGGGGAATGGGGAAAAAGGTGGGACCCAAAAACCCCTCATCATATCATCAATTTATTTATGAAATAACCCCCCCCCCCGTCCTGCAGAACGAGGAAGATCAACCCAAGACCAAAGGGGTAAGGAAGATTTCCCCTAAGAAACAGGGGCCTGATCCAGGGCCTACAGGGGGGTGAACCCCTAGAGGAGGGGGCTCACCCTGCATTGAAAATGGGGCTTTCCCGGGGGGAGACCAAACCCCTGCCAGGAAAATCAGCCTGGAGGGAAAAAAATACTGGAAGAGTTTTCTAAAAGGACCAGAAACCCGAGCCCAAATAAGGAGTGACCTTAGGGGGAGAGGGGTCACATGACCTTGGGCATGGGGCTGCCCGGGGGGGACCCCACTGGCCGGGAATCACCTGAGGAAAAAGGGTTTTGGAAGGGCGCCTTTTAAGGCCAGAACCCGATCCACAAAAAGGGGGGTGGCCTCTAGAGATAAAGGGTCACATGCATTGGGCATTGGGGGGTTCCAAAGGGGGGGACCACCCTGCCAAAGGGGAATTTTGCCTGAGGGGCACAAAAATATGGAAAATGCCTCTAGGACCCCGGAAACCTTTATCCCCGGCCCACAGGGGGGTGACCTTGAGAAAAGGGGCTCACATGGGCCCTTGATTGGGGTTCCAGGAGGAGAAACCCCCACTGCCAGGAGGGGTCAGCCGAGGACACAAGTTTCTGGAAAAACGCCCCCCTTAAGGAAAAGAACCTGATATAGTATAGGAGGTGACCCCTAGGAAAAGGGACTCACATGACATTGAATGGGGCCCGGGAGGGGGACCACCTCTGCCCGGGGGATCAGCCGAGGCCCCAAAGGGCCTGGAAGACGCCTTAAGGACCCCGAAAAAACCGAAACCACAAAAACAGGAGGTGAATCTAGAGGGGAAGGGGGCTACATGACATTTTACATGGGGGTTCCAGGGGAGACCCACCCGCCAGGAGATCAGCCCCAGGACACAAAATTTCTGGGGGAAGCCCCAAGGACCAGAACCTGATCCCAGGGGCCTAAGGAGGTGGGCCCCTTAGGGAAGGGGGGCTCCCCATGGGAAATTTGGGAAAAGGGGGTGCCAGGAGGGGACCCCCAAAAGCCAGGAGATCAAAAAACCCCAGGGGGCCAAAAATTTCTGGGGAAAACGCCTAAAAGGGCCCGAACCTGATCCAAAAAAAACAGGGGGGGTGACCCCTTTGAGAGAGGGACTCCCTGGGAAAAAGACATGGGGCTTTCCCGGAGGAGACCACCCCTGCCAGGAGATCAGCCCGAGGACCCCAAGATACTGGAAGGGCGCCTTTAAGGACCCGGCCCTTCCAAAAGGGGTGACCCCTTTGAGAGGGGGGATTCAATGGGCTTGACATGGGGCTACCAGGAGGAGACCACCACTGCCAGGAGATCAGCCCGAGGACACAAGATACTGGAAGACGCATCTAAGGACCAGAACCTGATCCAAAATAAAGGAGGTGACCTCTAGAGAGAGGGACTCACATGACATTGACATGGGGCTTCCAGGAGGAGACCACCACTGCCAGGAGATCAGCCCGAGGACACAAATTACTGGAAGACGCCTCTAAGGACCAGAACCTGATCCACAATACAGGAGGTGACTTCTAGAGAGAGGGACTCACATGACATTGACATGGGGCTTCCAGGAGGAGACCACCACTGCCAGGAGATCAGCCCGAGGACACAAGATACTGGAAGACCTCCTAAGGACCAAACCCTGAACCATAGTTTAAATAGGGAGGTGACCTTCTGAGAGATAGTGACTCACATGACATTTACATGTGGTCTTCAGTAGGAAACTACCACTGCCAGGAAGGATCAGACCCGAGGAAACAAGATACAGGAAGAGATGCCCTCTAAGGACTCCAGAACCTGATCCATCAATACAGGAGGTGAACTCTAGAGAGAGGGAATTACATGAACCATTACATGGGGCTACAGGAGGAACCACACTGCCATTGATATCAGCCCGATGACACTAGATAACTGGAAACGCTCTAAGGACCAGAACCTGATCCACACTACAGGATTACCTCAAAGAGAGAGGGACTCACATGACATTGACATGGGGCTGCCAGGAGGAGACCACCACTGCCAGGAGATCAGCCCGAGGACACAAGATACTGGAAGACGCCTCTAAGGACCAGAACCTGATCCACAATACAGGAGGTGACCTCTAGAGAGAGGGACTCACATGACATTGACATGGGGCTTCCAGGAGGAGACCACCACTGCCAGGAGATCAGCCTGAGGACGCAAGGGAACACGAACCTCTACACCAAGCACGCTGGACTTAGTGGATCTTCTGGATGTGTGTAATCGCCGCCTCATCCATCTATAGGACAAGGGGACAGGTGACAACCCCGGATGGGTTGTGGTGGGCTCCGGTCTGGGGCTGTCCCGCCTTGGAGATACTGGGGGGGAGTGGGAGCCCCTCAGATCTGGAACCGCTGGGAACGTTCTCCAAGGAAGAGGGAAATGCCTCCAAGATGGCGCCATTATAGGGAGAAGGAGGCTCCGGGAATTGTTCCAGTCCCTGCAGTCACTTTGGGCGACACTTTTTGCACCTGATTTAGCGTCAAAGGATCATGAATGTGACTAATCCTACGAATGTGGAGCCCCCAGAGCGGCCCGAATCTTTAGTCTGGAGGCGCCCGCTCAATGTGCACCAGAAAACTTCTGCAGCCCCGAACATACAGTCACCTTTTCTTTACTCCTTCTCCTCCATGATCTTTGTGACTGACGAGCAGATCCCGTCCATCGTGCCAGAAATCCACTGTCTGTGTGTAGACACCCCACATTACCCCAGGGGCCCCTCATCTCACCCTCCCAACTAACCCCCCGTTACCCCAGGGGTGCCTCATCTCACCCTCCCATCTAACCCCCTAATTACGCACCAGGGACCCTCTCTCTACCACTCCCTCTAACCCCCCATTACCCCAGGGGCCCCTCATCTCACCCTCCCATCTAACCCCCCATTACCCCAGAGGCCCCTCATCTCACCCTCCCATCTAACCCCCATTACCCCAGGTGTCCCTCATCTCACCCTCCCTTCTAACCCCCCAGTTACACCCAGTGTGTCCTCATCTCACCCACCCATCTAACTCCCCTTTACACCCCAGGTGTCCCTCATATCACCCTCCCTTCTAACCCCCCATTACCCCAGGTGTCCCTCATCTCACCCTCCCTTCTAACCCCCAATTACCCCAGGGACCCCTCATCTCACCCTCCCATCTCACCCTCCCATCCCATGTCCCCAAGGGTCCCACATCTCACCCTCCCTTCCCATGTCCCCAGGGGTCCCTCATCTCACCCTCCCATCTAACCCCCCATTACCCCAGGGGTCCCTCATCTCACCCTCGTCCCAACTTAAAACCCATCCCATTACCCCAGGGGTCCTCATCTCACCCTCGCCATCAACCCAAACCGCCCATTACCCCAGGAGCCCCATAACTCACCTAATCATTCTATCCCCCCCAATTAACACCCAGGGGTCCCTCATCGCACCCTCCCTTATAACCCCCCATTACCCCAGGGGTCCCTCTTCTCACCCTCCCATCTAACCCCCATTACCCCAGGGGCCCCATATCTCACCCCCCCATCTAACCCCCCCAATTACCCCAGGGGTCCCTCATCTCACCCTCGCCATCGTAACCCCCCACTTGCCCAGGGGTCCCTCATCTCCCCCTCCCTTATAACCCTCCCATCTAACCCCCCATCACCCCAGGGGACCCCCATCTCACCCTCCCATCTAACCCCCCCATTACCCCAGGGGTCCCCCATCTCACCCTCCCTTCCCATGTTCCCAGGGGTCCCCCATCTCACCCTCCCATCTAACCCCCCATTACCCCAGGGGTCCCCCATCTCACCCTCCCTTCCCATGTTCCCAGGGGTCCCTCATCTCAGCCTCCATCAACCCCCATTATCCCAGGGGTCCCCTCATCTCACCCTCCCTTCCGATTACCCCAGGGGTCCCCCATCTCACCCTCCCTTCCCATTACCCCAGGGGTCCCTCATCTCTCCCGCCCATCTAACCCCCCATTAGCCCAGGGGTCCCTCATCTCACCCTCCCTTCCCATGTCCCCGGGGATCCTCTACCCCATCTCACTCTCTGGCTCTGTGTACCTCCAGGTTTGTGGCTCTGAGGAACCCCATGATTGTTCCAAGGCCCTCTACATGAATGGGGCCTGCTACACAGTGGATGCCAGCCTCAGAGCGTCTGAGAAGATGACCCCCGGATACCAAGGTGGGAACCACAGGGGAGGGAGTGCCCCCCACATCAGGGAGTATACTCTGTCACTCCCTGTTACCAGCTTTCCCTCTCTCGACGCACGAGAGGGGGAGGTCTCTCTCTCTCTCATCCCTACTCTCCTCTCTACATACTCTACTCACTTCCCTCTCGCCTCTCATCTGCTCTCCGAGGCCTGTGTCCGCAGAGCCAACTGTCCTGCCACTTCGCGTATCCACCTCTTTGCGAGCATCTTCGATTCCGTATCTACTGCCGGCTCTCCCGACGCTACTCCTGTAGGTGCGGAGCATCATCCCGTCCCTACCAACTGCCTGCGTCTCTCTCTCTATCCACCCGGTGTGCTCTTCTCCATCCACCTAACCTACTGCCGTGCCTCTCCCCTCTCCACCTCTTGTTCTCTCGCGATCGCTCCACTACCGAAGCAGTGCGCGGATCTCTCCCTCTCCAGCGCGCCTGTGATTCTCCAGCATCCCTACCGGCTACTGCCCTGCGAGCGTTCCCATCTCCAGCGGGCGGGCCGAGGTGCTCTGCGCGAGCCATCCCTACCTACTTTCATAGCTCTCACCTATCCCACCCTGGTATCACCTCATCCATTCCTTGCTTCTCTCTACTCAGCTCTCGGCCTCGGTCACTAGTGGTGGGCGCGGCGCGGGTGCCTCCCCATGCCCATACTACTGCCTTGCTCTCCCACTCTCCACCGCTGTGCCTCCCTCCTCCATCCTACCGTACCGTGTCGGCAGTGAGTCTCCTCAACACTCTCCCTGCGTCGAGCTTCCATCATCCCGAGAGGCGCGGGAAGCAGTGGGGCGCTGCTCTCACTCTCAACGGCTCTGTGCTCAGCACCATCCCGTACGCGAACTGCCTGTGTGCGGTGGCGGCGCGTTGTCGCACCGCGGCCGTTAAGCTCGAGCGGCGAGCCGGAGACCCTACCCGGGCGAGCGAGTGGCCGGTGTGTCTCCGTGAGACTACTCCTGTGATCTGTCCTCTATCGGCCTATATACGCGAGTCCGATCGAGTCTCGAGCCTCGTGGGGCGGGCTACTCTGTGCTGGGGCGTCGCGCGGCATGGCCCGGGTAGCGGGCGGGGGTGAGCTGCCTTCTCTCCCCTCTCCACTGTGATCATCTTCACTCATCCCTACCTACTGCCTGCTCTCACTCTCCACCTCTGTGCTCTCCTTCATTCCTACCTACTGCCGGCTCTCCCACTACTCCTGTGCTCTCCTCCATCCCTACCTACTGCCATGCTCCCTCTCTCCTCCACTGTGCTCTTCCCCATCCATACCTAACGTGCCTGCTCTCCCTCTCCCACCTCGGGCTCCTACTTAATTCCTTAATAATCAGGATCATCCCTCTCGAGATCCTGTGACCATCATCACACACACACACACACATGCGAGCTCTATCTCTATAGTCGCGGAGTCGACATTACACCGATATAACCTCTGGGCTCTCCTCCTTCACTACCCATTGCAATGATCTCCCTCTCCACCTCTGTGATCTCCTCCATCCCTACCTACTGACTGACACCTTCATCCACCCCTGTGCTCTCCATCATCCCTATCTAATGCCTGCGCTCCCTCTCCACCCCTGTGCTCTCCTCCATCCGTACCTACTGTCTGCTCTCCCTCTCCACCACTGTGCTCTCCATCATCCCTACCTACTGCCTGCTCTCCCTCTCCACCCCTGTGCTCTCCTCCATTTCTACCTACTGCCTGCTCTCCCTCTCCACACCTGTACTCTACTCCATTCCTACCTACTGCCTGCTCTCCCTCTCCACCTCTGTGCTCTGCTCTATCCCTACCTACTGCCTGCTCTCCCTCTCCACCCCTGTGCTCTCCTCCATCCCTACCTACTGCCTGCTCTCCCTCTCCACCCCTGTGCTCTCCTCCATTCCTGCCTACTGCCTGCTCTCCCTCTCCACTGTGCTCTCCTCCATCCCTACCTACTGCCTGCTCTCCCTCTCCACCTCTGTGCTCTCCTCCATCCCTACCTACTGCCTGCTCTCCCTCTCCACCCCTGTGCTCTCCATCATCCCTACCTACTGCCTGCTCTCCCTCTCAACCTCTGTGCTCTCCTCCATCCCTACCAACTGCCTGTTCTCCCTGTCCACCCCTGTACTCTCCTCCATCCCTACCAACTGCCTGTTCTCCTTCACTACCCCTGTGCTCTCCTCTATCCCTAAATACTGCCTGCTCTCCCTCTCCACCTCTGTGCTCTCCTCCATCCCTACCTACTGCCTGCTCTCCCTCTCCACTGTGCTCTCCTCCATCCCTACCTACTGCCTGCTCTCACTCTCCACCTCTGTGCTCTCCTTCATTCCTACCTACTGCCGGCTCTCCCACTACTCCTGTGCTCTCCTCCATCCCTACCTACTGCCTGCTCTCTCTCTCCACTGTGCTCTCCTCCATCCATACCAACTGCCTGCTCTCCCTCTCCACCTCTGTGCTCTCCTTCATTCCTACCTACTGCCGGCTCTCCCACTCTACTCCTGTGCTCTCCTCCATCCCTACCTACTGCCTGCTCTCCCTCTCCACCTCTGGGCTCTCCTCCATCCCTACCCATTGCCTGCTCTCCCTCTCCACCTCTGTGCTCTCCTCCATCCCTACCTACTGCCTGCTCTCCCTCTCCACCCCTGTGCTCTCCCTCTCCATCCCTACCTACTGCCTGCTCTCCCTCTCCACCCCTGTGCTCTCCACCATCCCTACCTACTGCCTGCTCTCCCTCTCCACCCCTGTGCTCTCCTCCATCCCTACCTACTGCCTGCTCTCCCTCTCCACCTCTGTGCTCTCCTCCATCCCTACCTACTGCCTGCTCTCCCTCTCCACCCCTGTGCTCTCCTCCATCCCTACCTACTGCCTGCTCTCCCTCTCCACCCCTGTGCTCTCCTCCATCCCTACCTACTGCCTGCTCTCCCTCTCCACCCCTGTGCTCTCCTCCATCCCTACCTACTGCCTGCTCTCCCTCTCCATCCCTACCTACTGCCTGCTCTCCCTCTCCACCCCTGTGCTCTCCTCCATCCCTACCTACTGCCTGCTTTCCCTCTCCACCTCTGTACTCTCCTCCATTCCACCTACTTGGGTCTCCCCTCACCTCTGTCTCCTCCATCATCCCTACCTACTGCCTGCACTCCCTCTCCACCTCTGTGCTCTCCTCCATTCCTGCCTACTGCCTGCTCTCCTCTCCACCCTGCTCCTCCCTCCTACCTACTTCCTGCTTCCTTCACCCTGTGCTCTCCTCCAATTGCTCTCTCCCTCTCCTCTCACCCTGTGCTCCCCCTCTCCTAAACCCACTGCCGCTTACTCACCCCGTGCTCTCCATCCATCCTACCTACTGCCTGCTCTCCCTCCACCCCCGTGCTCTCCTCCATTTCCACCTACTGCCTGCTCTCCCTCTTCCCCTGTGCTCTCCTCCATCCCTACCTACTGCCGGCTCTCCCCCCTCCACCCTGTGCTCTCCTCCATTCCTACCTACTGCCTGCTCTCCCTCTACCCTGTGCTCTCCATCCCTACCTACTGCCTGCCTCCCTACTCAACCCCCTTTTTCTCCACCATCCCTACCCTGCTGCTCTCCCTCTCCCTGTGCTTCACACCTACCTACTGCCTGCTCTTCCTCTCCACCCCTGTGCCTCCTCCTCCTACCTACTGCCGCCCCTCTACCACCCCTGCCTTTCCTCCATCCCACTATGCTGCTTCCTTCCACCCTTGCCTCCTCCCTCCCTACCTAGCCTGCTCTCCCTTCACCCTGTGCCTCCTCCATCCCCAAACCCACTGCTCTCTCCCTCTCCACTGTTTCTCCTGCATCCTACCTTCTGCCTGCTCTTCCCTTCCCGCCCTGTGCTCTCCATCATCCCTACCTACTGCCTGCTCTCCCTCCACCCTTGTCTCTAAATTCCATTCCTTACCTATCTCTCTCCCTCTACACCTTTGCCTCTATCCCTACCTACTGCCTGCTTTCCCTCTCCACCTCTGTGCTCTCCTCCATTCCTACCTACTGCCTGCTCTCCCTCTCCACCTCTGTGCTCTCCTCCATCTCTACCTACTGCCTGCTCTCCCTTTCCACCCCTGTGCTCTCCTCCATTCCTACCTACTGCCTGCTCTCCCTCTCCACCCCTGTGCTCTCCTCCATCCCTACCTACTGCCTGCTCTCCCTCTCCACCCCTGTGCTCTCCTCCATCCCTACCTACTGCCTGCTCTCCCTCTCCACCCCTTTGCTCTCCTCCATTCCTACCTACTGCCTGCCTTTCTGTTTCCCCCTTGTCTCTACCTCCATTCCCCACAATGGCCTGCTTTCCCTCTCCACCTCTGTGCTCTCTTCCATCTCTACCTACTGCCTGCTCTTCCTCTCCACCCCTGTGCCTTTCCCCCACCCTAACTACCTGCCCTCCCTCTCCACCCTGTCCTCCTCCATCCCTACCTACCTCCTCCCCTATCTCACCCCCGTGCCTATTTCTATCCCTCACTGCCTGGTCTCCCTCCCCCTGTCTCTCCTCCTCCTACCCGTGCTCTCCCTTCCCCCGGCCCTCCACCCCATACCCGCCTGCTCTCCCTCTCCAACCCCTGTCTCTCCTCCATCCCACCTACTGCCTGCTCTCCCTCCACCCCTGTGCCTCCTCCATCCCTACCTTCTGACTGCTCTCCCTCTCCACCTGTTCTCCTCCATCCCTACCTACTGCCTGCTCTCCCTCTCCACCTGTGTCTCCACCTCCCTCCACTGCTGCTCTCCTCTCCACCCTGTGCTCTCCCCATACCTACCTACCCCCTGCTCTTCCCCCTCCACCCCTTTCTCTCCTCCATCCTCCTACTACCCGCTCTCCCTCTCCACCCCTGTCTCTCCTCCCTCCTACCTATGCCTGCTCTCCCTCTCCACCCCTTCTCCCTTCCCTCCCAACCTACTGCCTGCCTCTCCCTCTCCACCCCTTGCCTCCACCATCCCACCTCTCCTGCCTCCCCCTCCACCCTGTGCTCCTTCATCCCTCCTACTCCTGCTCCCCTCCCACCCCGTGCCTCCCCACCTACCTACTGCCTGCTCCCTCTCCACCCCTTTGCTCTCCTCCATCCCTACCTACTGCCTGCTTTCCCTCTCACCCTTGCTCCCTCCATCCCTATACTGCCTCTCTCCCCCTCCCCTTTTGCCTCCCCATCCTCCAAGCCTGCTCTCCCTCCCCCCCTTCTCTCCCCATCCCTCCTACTCCTGCCTCCCTTCCACCCTGTGCTTCCCCATCCCACTAGCCCCCTCTCCTCTCCACCCCCGTTCTCCCCATTCCCACCTACCGGGGTCTCCCCACCACCCCTGTGCTCCCCCCCCCTACCTACTGCGTCTCCCTCCCCCCTTTTCTCCTCCATCCCCCACCACGCTTTTTCCCCCCCTCCACCCCTGTGCTCTCCCCCATCCTACCTATGCTTTTCCCTCTCCACCCCGTCTCTCCTCCATCCTACCAAAAGTTTTCTCCCTTCCACCCTGGCTCTCTCCATCCTACCCACTGCCGCTCTCCCCCCTACCCCTGGCTCTCCTCCATCCCACCCCTGTCTCCCCTCCACCCTTCCTCTATCCTTTCCCTTACCCTTGCCTCCTCTCCCCCCCTGTGCCCTTCCCCCTCTCCCCACCTATGCCTGTCTCCTCTCCCCCCCTTTGCTCCCCCCATTTCCCCCCATGCCCGCTTCCCTTCCACCTGTCTCTCCTCCTCCCTACCCACTGCCTTCTCTCCCCCACCCCCGTTCTCTCCCCCCTACCTACTGCCTGCTTTCCCTCTCCACCCCTTTCTCCCCCATCCCCCCTTCTATGCTTCCCTCTCCCCTGTGCTCTCCTTCCCCCCTACTGCCCGCTCTCCCTTTCACCCCCGGCCTCCTCCTCCCCACCTATGCCGCTCTCCCTCCCACCTGTTTCTCTCTCCTCCCTACCCCGCCGCTCTCCCTTCCACCCTTGCCTCTCCCTTCCCCACCTCGGCTCTCCCTCTCCCCCCTTCCCCCCCCCACCCACCTACTGCCTGCTCTCCCTCTCCCCCCCTGTTTTCCCCATCTTACCTTTCTCCTGCTTTTCCCCTTTTCCACCCTGGGCTCTCCTCCATCCCTACCCCTGCCCCCCCCCACCCCCGTCTTCCCCCATCCTACCTATGCCTGCTTCCCCCTCCCCCCTGTGCTCTCCTCCCCTCCCTACCTACTGCCCTTCCTCCCTCCCAAACCCTGTCTTCTCCACCCTCCTATGCTTTTCCCCTCTCACCCCTTGCCTCCCCTCCCTACCCATGCCCGCTTCCCTCTCCACCCTTTTCTTCCCTCCATCCTACCTACTGTTTTTCTCCCTGTCCACCCCTGTGCTCTCCCTCATCCCCCACCTACTGCCTCCTCCCTCTCCCCTGTGCTCTCCTTTCCATCCTACCCTGCCCTCTCTCCTTCCCCCCTTGCCTCCTCATCCCCCACCTCTGCCCGCTCCCCTTCCACCTTGTCTCCTCCTTTCCCCCCTATCCATGCTCTCCCTCTCCACCCTTCTCCTCCCATCCCTACCCACTCCTGCTCTCCTCTCCACCCTGTCCTCCTCCATCCCTACCTACTCCTCTCTCCCTTCCCCCCCCCTTTGCTCTCCTCCATCCCTACCTACTGCCCCTCCTCTCACCCCTTGCCCCCCCATCCCTCCTGCTTTCCCTCTCCCCTGTGCCTCCCCATCCCCCACTGCCTGTCTCCCTCTCCACCCCTGTGCTCTCCCTCCATCCCCACCCATGCCGCTCTCCCCTCACCCCTGGCCTCCCCATCCCTACCCACTGCCGCCTCCCTCTCCACCCTGTGCTCCCTCCCCCCTACCTTGCCTGCTTTCCTCTCCACCCCTGTCCTCCCCATCCTATATGCCCGTTCCCTTCCCCCGTTGCTCCCCATCCCTACACTGTGCTCCCCTTTTCCCCCTTGTTCTTTCCCTACCTCGCCTTCCTTCTTCCCCCCTTTCCTTAAATTTTTGCCTGCTCTCCCCTTTCCAAAACCCCGTGTTTTCCCCCATTCCCCCCCTACTGTGCCCCTTAAATGTGTTTTCCTTTCCACCTCCCCTGCTTTCCCCTCCCCCCCCTTTGGCCCCTCCCCCCCTTTGCCCTCCCCTCCCCCGTCTTCCTCCCCAAACCCCCCTCACCCCTTCCCCTCTCCCCCCCTTCCCTCCTCCTCCTATCTCCCTCCTCCACCATCACCTCCTCCTCCTATCTCCGTCCTCCACCATCACCTCCTCCTCCTATCTCCCTCCTCCTCCACCATCACCTCCTCCTCCTATCTTTCTCCTCCACCATCATCTCCTCCACCATCACCTCCTCCTCCTATCTCCCTCCTCCACCATCACCTCCTCCTCCTATCTCCCTCCTCCACCATCACCTCCTCCTCCTATCTCCGTCCTCCACCATCACCTCCTCCTCCTATCTCCCTCCTCCTCCACCATCACCTCCTCCTCCTATCTCCCTCCTCCACCATCACCTCCTCCTATCTCCCTCCTCCACCATCACCTCCTCTATCCTCCCTTCCTCACCTCACCTCCACCTCCTATCTCCTCCTCCACCATCACCTCCTCATCCAATCTCACTCCTCCACCAGAACCTCCTACTCTATCTCACTCCCGCCACCATCTCACCTCATCTACTATCTTCCTCCTACTCCATCACCTCCTCCTCCTATCTCCCTCCTCCACCATCACCTCCTCCTCCTATCTCCCTCCTCCTCCACCATCACCTCCTCCACCATCACCTCCTCCTCCTATCTCCCTCCTCCACCATCACCTCCTCCTATCTCCATCCATCACCTTCTCCTATCTCCGTCCTCCACCATCGCCTCCTCCACCATCACCTCCTCCTATCTCCGTCCTCCACCATCACCTCCTCCTCCTATCTCCGTCCTCCACCATCACCTCCTCCTATCTCCGTCCTCCACCATCACCTCCTCCTCCTATCTCCATCCTCCACCATCACCTCCTCCTATCTCCGTCCTCCACCATCACCTCCTCCTCCACCATCACCTCCTCCTCCTATCTCCATCCTCCACCATCACCTCCTCCTCCTATCTCCCTCCTCCACCATCACCTCCTCCTCCTGTCCTCCACCATCTCCTCCTATCTCCATCCTCCACCATCACCTCCTCCTATCTCCCTCCTCCACCATCACCTCCTCCTCCTATCTCCGTCCTCCACCATCACCTCCTCCTATCTCCGTCCTCCTCCTATCATCTTCTCTCCATTAATGGTAGCACAATCTGCTATCCTCCTCCTTTGTGGTCTCTCCAGTCTGGTGCTTTTGGTTTCATGACCGCTATCACCTCCACTATAAACCTCTTTTCTCTTCCATAGTTCGCTGTGGTTCGGTTTGAGACCAATGCAGAGAAAGTTTTTGACTTTAAGGATTATCAACGCGGAGAAGTAGAAACAAACATCCTGAATATGACCCATAAAGGAGGCACGACGAATACGTACCGCGCCATCAACTTCACACTGTAAGTGCGGGATTATTTCGGTGAACTAGTCCTGTGTTCCCACATTGGTGCTCGGCCACTCCTGAGCTTCCTATGTCTTATTCCATAAACACATTGTGGGTCACAGAGATTGATGGCCATGACCGCGCTGGACGCAGCGACAGGGATCGGTGTCCTGCAGGGTTTTATAAGAGTTGCAATGACTTCTGCAGACACATCCTCATTAACATCTCGTTCCTACAGGAATGAGATCTTCAACCCCCCAAGCCCCCGCCCCCCGGGGGCCCGGCCAAGAAGATTTCCCGCCCCGCTTCTGAAAAGACGGAAAGCCACCAAAAAACAATGGAAAAAATAGGAAAGGGGGGGACAAACTACAATTACCCTACAAAATCATTGGGGGAAAACATTTTTTTCCTTTAAAATCACCCGGGGTGTTCTCTGTCCCCCCCATAACTCACCCGGAAAACCCCTCACCGGCTATTTCCTTTTTGTCCCCCAGCCTTTTGCCTTACAACCCTCCCCCGGGGTTTTTTTTTTTTTTTTTTTTTTTTTTTTTTTTTTTTTTTTTTTCTTTTTTTTTTTTTTTTTTTTTTTTTTTTTTTTTTTTTTTTTAAACCTCTGTCCTTTCCCTGCCTTTTTTTCCGACACCATTTACCGGGGTACCCCTCCCTTTCCTTTCCCTGCCTCAGCCCCGACAAACCAATAACTGGGCTTTTTCCTTTCCCGTCCTCTTGCCTCAGCCTGACCCCCAAACAAACCCGGGGTCTCCTCTGTCCCCCTGTCCTCAGCCCGACGCTATCAACCAGGCTATCCCTCTGCCCCCCTTTCCTCCCCTGAACCAAACCCCAACCCCCGGGGAAACCTCCTTTTCCTCCATTCCCTTACCTGAACCCATCCCCGGGCTAATTTCCCCTGTCCCCCCTGCCCTCAGCCTGACACCAAAAACTTGGGTATCCTCTGTTTCCCCTGGGGCCCCACCTGACACCAACGGGCCGGGCCCAATCCTCCCGTCCTCCATCCTTCCCGACACCATCCCGGGCCCACCTCTGTCCCCCCCTGCCTTAGCCTGAAAACCATCCCCCCGGGGTTTTCCCTTTTCCTCCATTCCCCAGCCTGACCCCAAACCCCGGGCTATCCCTGTCCTTCGGCCCCCCACCTGACAAACCCCCACCCGGGGCCTATCCCCCTGTCCCCCCAAAGCCTCAGCCCGACCAAAAAAAAAACCCCCCCCAAACCGGGCTTTTTAAATTTTTGTCCTCCATGCCTTAGCCTGACACCATCACCGGGCTTTTCCCCTGTCCTCCCCCGCCTCACCCCCGACACCACACCGGGCTATCCTCTGTCCCCGTCCCCCAGCCTTAAAACCCCTAAAATGGGGCATCCTTTGTCCCCCTTTGCCCACCCGGGGCACCATCCAAACCCGGGGGCCCCCTTGTCCTTTTGTGCCTCAGCCTACCTATCCCCTGTCCCTCCAAAGCCCCCCCCCTGAACCCCCCTTCCCCCCAACCCGGGGTATCCCCCTATCCTCCCCTGCCTTTGCCTGACCCCCATCCCCTTTGGGTAATTTCCCCTTTTCCCCCCATGCCTCGCCTGACACCCCCAAATGGGCTTCCTCTGTCCTCTTTTGGGCCTCCCGCCTGAACACCATCCCCAGGGGTATTTCCCCTGTACTCCAGCCTCAGCCCGACCCATCACCCGGGGTATCCCCCGCCTCCATTGCCTTTGCCTGACACCCCCTCACCGGGCTATCCTCTGTCCCCCCTGCCTCAGCCTTTATTTCCATCAAATGGGGTTTTCCCCCTTTTCCTCCATTTCCTCAGCCCCGGGCCCATCAAAGGGGTCTTTCCCCTGCCTCCGGGCCTCAGCCCCGACTCCCCAAAACTGGGCTTCCTCTTCCCTGTGCCTCACCCGGAAAAACCCTCACCGGGCCTTTCCCCTGTCCCTTTTGTGTCCCGCCGACGCTATTTACCAGGCTATCCCCCTGTTCCCTGCCTCCCCTGAAAACCCCTCAACCCCGGGCCTTTTTCCCCTTTTCCTCCCCATTTCCTTAGCCCCGAACCCCCATCACCCGGGGGTAAATTTTCCCCCAGCCTCACCCTGACACCTTAAAAAAGGGGTATCCTTTGTCCTCTGGCCCCCCAGCCCCGACACCATCGCCGGGCTATTTCCCCTTTTTCCCCCATTGGCCCCCAACCCCACCAACACCGGGCCCATCCTCTTCCCCTTTCCTTTGCCCCGACAACCATCACCCCGGGCCCTTTTTCCTCGTCCCTTTATGCCCCCAGCCCGACACCATCCCGGGCCCATCCTCTGTTCCCCCATGCCTCAGCCTGACAACCCTCCCCCGGGCCTTTTCTTCCCGTCCTCCATTTCCTTAACCGACACCATCACCGGGCCTTTTCCTTTTGTCCCCCCCTGCCTCAGCCTGAAAACCTTAAACCCCGGGGTATCCCCTGTCCCCCGTGCCCCCAGCCCGCACCATAAAAGAGCTTTTCCTCTGTCCCTGTGCCTCCCCCTGACACCATCAAAGGGCTCTCCCCCCTGTCCTCTGTGCCTCAAACCCCCACGCCCCATCCTCTGTCCCCATGCCTCCCCTGACACCAAACACCTTCCTACCCCTCCTCCATGCCTTGCCCGACACCATCCCCTGGGCTATCCTCCCGTCCTCCAGCCTCCCCGACACCATAACTGGGGTAATTCCCCCCTTTCCTCTGTGGCCCCCAGCCCGACAAAAACCCTGGGGCTATCCTCTGTCCTCCATGCCTCAGCCTGACACCATCACCGGGGGGTTTCCTCTGCCCCCCATTTCCCCCTTGCCTGAAAACCATACCGGGCCCATCCTGTCCCCCTTTCCCTGCCTCAGCCCGACTCCCCTTTAAATGGGCAATCCCCTGTCCTCTGTCCCGCCTGACACCATCGCCGGGGTTTCCTCTGGGCCCCCCCATTTCCTCAGCCTGCACCTTTACCGGGCTTACCCCCCTGTCCTCCATGCCCCCAAACCTTTACAAACCCTCACCGGGCCCATCCCCCCCTGTTCCCCCCAATTTCCTCACCAAGAAACAGTCCGGGGTATCTTTTTGTCCCCCCTGCCTTAGCCCCGACACCATCCCCCGGGGTATCCTCTGTCCCCCATCCTTAGCCCGAAAAACCCTCACCGGGCCCATCCCCCTGTCCTCCCCTGCCTCAGCCGGGAAAACCCTTAAATGGGCTATTTCCCCCTGTTTCCCCTGTGGCCTCAAACCTGACCCCCCAAAACCCCGGGCTATCCCCTGTCCTCTGTGCCTCAGCCTGACGCTTCCCTGTCCCCCCATTTCCCCCACCCTGATCCATCACCGGGGTATCCTCTGCCTCCCCTGCCCTTTGCCCGAAAACCCCTAAACCCGGGGTATCCTTGTCCTTCCCCTTTCCTCAGCCGACAACCAATTTAATGGCTATTTCCCCTATTTCCCCCGGGGGTTTAGGGTGACACCCAATTTCCCCGGGGGAAACCTTCCCGTCCCCCCCCCATGCCTCAGCCTGACCCCCATTTACCGGGGGGTTTTCCTCTTTCCTCCATGCCTTAACCCCGACACCCTCAAAGGGGTATTCCCCCTGTCCTCCATGCCTCAGCCTTTATACCATCCCCTGGGGTTTTCCCCTTGGCCCCTGGCCTCCGCCTGGGCACCCCTCCCCCGGGCCTCCCCCTCGTCCCCTGTGCCTCAGCCTTTACGCTAAACACCAGGCTTCCTCCCTTTTCCTTTCCCTGCCCCACCCTGAAAAACCCTTTACCGGGTTTAATTTCCCCTGTCCTCCCTGCCTTTTGGGCCCGACACATCAGGGGGTATCCTCTGCCTCCTCCTCAGCCCGACACCATAACTGGGGGTATCCCTGTCCTCCCGTCCTCAGCCTGAAAAACCCCGCCGGGCTATCCTCTGTTTCCCCCATTCCTCAGCCTGACCCCCATCACCGGGGTATCCTCCCGTCCTCAATTCCCCTTTGCCTGACACCATCACCGGGCTATCCCCCTGTCCTTCAGCCTCAGCCCTGACAAACCCTCACTGGGGGTTTCCCTTTTCCTCCGTGCCCCAGCCTGGGCACCAAAAAACCGGGAATTTTTTTGTCCCCCTTTTGCCTTCCCCCTGAAAAAACCAAACCCGGGTATCCCCTTTTCCCCCCGTTTCCTTTAGCCTTACACCATCACCGGGCCTTTTTCCCTTTTCCCCCTTGGGCCCCAACCTGACAAACCCTCACCGGGGTTTCTTTGGGCCTCCGCCTTAGCCCCGACACCATCCCCCGGGCTATTTTCCCCTGTCCTTTATGCCTCAGCCCCGGAAAAAACCATCACCGGGGTATTTTCCCCTGTCCCATTGGGGCCCCAGCCATGAAACATTTACAAAGGGTTTTTCCCCTGTCCTCCATTTCCTCAGAATGCCCCATCACCGGGAAACTTCTGTTTCCCCCCAGCCTCAGTTCATTAAACACATTTGAAAAAAATAAACAAAAACCGTTTTGGTACCCGGGGTTAAATGGTAGGGGAAAATGGGTCAAATATTAAACCTTTTAAAATGTCCCCAAAGGGCAACACCAACCCCCAAAAAAAATTTCCCTGTCCCTGCCTGGGAGCGCATAAAAAGAAAAGAAAAAGGATGAAGGGCTCAGAAACCCCCTTTGGGAAAATTTCATCGTATAGTTACATCCCAAAAGGAAAAAGATCCCGGGGCCCAAAAAGGAAAAAAGGAAAAGGGACCAATCAGAAGGGGGGATGAGGGCCGAAAAAAACCCAGGTCCCTTTTTGGAAAAATGCATTATCCCCAAAACAAAACATCCCCCCCGGGAAAAAAATGAAAAGAGGCCCAAAGGGACACCCCCTTCCCCGGGGAACCTCGGTTTGGGGGGCCTCCCCCTGTTTACCTCGCCAGATTTTTAAAAAAAGAAAAATTAAGTGGGAAAAGGAAAAACCCTAATGGAAAAAAAAAAAAAAACAACTATAAGTCCAAGTTTGGGGGGGAGGTCCCCTTTTCCCAAAAAAGGGCCCTTGGTCCCCTTTTTCAGGAAAATTTTTTTTTCCGTCAAACCCCTGCACAATTTTAAAACCCAAGTTTTTATACAGTCCCCCCCCCATGCACCTCCCTGCCATGGGGATACTGGAAATTATCCCCCCCGTGTTTTTGGGGCCTCCATTGGCTCCCCCAAATCCTTTTTTCCCGAGTTTTCCTCTTTGTTTTCCCCTGTGTAATTTTGGACAGGGGGGTTGTGGGGGAATTCAAAGGTACACCCACCTCTTTTTATTTTCAAATTTTGCAAATCCTTAAAAGAGAAAATTTTTCCTTTCCGGGCCCGGAAAGCACAAGGACCTTACCCCCGTTTTAAAAAGCGAGGACACTATACCAAATTTATTCCACACATTAAAGTGCCCCCTGGGGCTCCTGTCCCAGAAAGTGTTTCCCCTGAGGTTTGGGTTGGAAAAAAGAATTTTTCACTTTTCTCTCATAAGGAACTTCCCCTTTCCATAAGGGGCCGTGGACTCAAAGGGACAAATCCCAAAAGATCCTTACACACCAGGATTTATTTTTAAATCCGAGTAACCTCAATACTTCCTTCATCGATAGGAGCCATATTAGGCTGCTCATGAGCCCTCTCTGGCTTTGGGTTAAGGAGTCCCTGACGAGTTTGTCTTGACACATGTTGACACTGTCTCGAGTATGTCTGGTGGAGAACCTCTATTCAAGAACCGGTTTTATAGTTCTCTTGCCTTTCTTCTGAAGTCACATAACTAGGAACACTTCCTCCTAAAATACTGGCCTTTGGGGATGCCACATTTAAGGCTCGTGGAATGATGGCTCTCACAACACAGCAAATTATTCATGGCTCTTGACTTATGGTAAATGTTCACCTGGATTCTGCCCCAACCATCTTTAATGATAAGTACATCCAAGAAAGGTGGAGTGTAACCCAATATCATTGATATCAGATGCGCTACAAACGCCACAAATGATTCCCTGGTCCCTTCGCAGAGGATGAAGATGTCATCAATATACCTACCCCTGAAAAGTATCTGGGGGGCATTGATAATCCTCTGGTCGGGAGACCAGGGTAGCCTCCCACAAATTTGCGTATGTGGGAGCACAATGGTTCCCCATAGTTGTGCCCTTAAGCTGGTGGAAGGTTGAATGTAAAATAATAATGGTTCAGAACAAAATCAAGTAGCCTAATTAAAAAGATGTTATGTTGTTCATGCTGTATACGGCTTGTACTCAAGAAGTAACATCCAGCAGCAATACCACAATGATGTCTCCACGTCAATGGACACCAAAAACACTGGAGAGTCCATCACGAGACCCTCCATACGTGACCCTCCATACGTGACCAGATCTGAAGTTTCACCTATATAGGATGGGAGACTTCTAACAAAATATATGTCCACACATTCTGAGATATAGATCCTACTCCCGACACTATAGGTCAGCCCTCAGATCCGTTAGGAACCCGGTAGGGATCTGAGGGCTGAAGGGCATCATGAATTTACTCTCCATGTGTGTAATACGTCCCCCATTAAGGGCCTCAACTAGAATCTGTTCCAGTTCTCTAGAAATTCTCTGTTGGATCCTGAGGGAGTGTGAGGTAACTCTCTGCCAAAAGACTATTACACTTTCCATGTAACTAAGATGACTTACACTCACCGGCCACTTTATTAGGTACACCATGCTAGTAACGGGTTGGACCCCCTTTTGCCTTCAGAACTGCCTCAATTCTTCGTGGCATAGATTCAACAAGGTGCTGGAAGCTTTCCTCAGAGATCTGGTCCATATTGACATGATGGCATCACACAGTTGCCGCAGATTTGTCGGCTGCACATCCATGATGCGAATCTCCCGTTCCACCACATCCCAAAGATGCTCTATTGGATTGAGATCTGGTGACTGTGGAGGCCATTTGAGTACAGTGAACTCATTGTCATGTTCAAGAAACCAGTCTGAGATGATTCCAGCTTTATGACATGGCGCATTATCCTGCTGAAAGTAGCCATCAGATGTGGGTACATTGTGGTCATAAAGGATGGACATGGTCAGCAACAATACTCAGGTAGGCTGTGCGTTGCAACGATGCTCAATTGGTACCAGGGGCCCAAAGAGTGCCAAGAAAATATTCCCCACACACATGACACCACCACCACCAGCCTGAACCGTTGATACAAGGCAGGATGGATCCATGCTTTCATGTTGTTGACGCCAAATTCTGACCCTACCATCCGAATGTACGCAGCAAAATCGAGACTCATCAGACCAGGCAACGTTTTTCCAATCTTCTACTGTCCAATTTCGATGAGCTTGGGCAATTGGAGCCTCAGTTTCCTGTTCTTAGCTGAAAGGAGTGGCACCCGGTGTGGTCTTCTGCTGCTGTAGCCCATCGCCTCAAAGTTCGCCGTACTGTGCATTCAGAGATGCTCTTCTGCCTACTTTGGTTGTAATCGGTGGCTATTTGAGTCACTGTTGCCTTTCTATCAGCTCGAACCAGTCTGCCCATTCTCCTTTGACCTCTGGCATCAACAAGGCATTTCCGCCCACAGGACTGCCGCTCACTGGATGTTTTTTCTTTTTCGACCGTTTTCCATTCTCTGTAAACCCTAGAGATGGTTGTGCGTGAAAATCCCAGGAGATCAGCAGTTTCTGAAATACTCAGACCAGCCCTTCTGGCACCAACAACCATGCCACGTTCAAAGGCACTCAAATCACCTTTCTTCCCCATACTGATGCTCGGTTTGAACTGCAGGAGATTGTCCTGACCATGTCTACATGCCTAAATGCACTGAGTTGCCGCCATGTGATTGGCTGATTAGAAATTAAGTGTTAACGAGCAGTTGGACAGGTGTACCTAATAAAGTGGCCGGTGAGTGTATATCAGCTATATTGCCTCCTTGTCCGAGGTCTTGATGACTTATATCAGCTATATTGCCCCCTTGTCTGAGGTCTTGATTACTTATATCCGCTATATTGCCCCCTTGTCCGAGGTCTTGATGACTTATTTCAGCTATATTGCCCTCTTGTCCGAGGTATATTGCCCCCTTGTCCGAGGTCTTGATGACTTATATCAGCTATATTGCCCCCTTGTCCGAGGTCTTGATGACTTATATCCGCTTTATTGCCCCCTTGTCCGAGGTCTTGATGACTTATATCAGCTATATTGCCCCCTTGTCCGAGGTCTTGATGACTTATATCAGCTATATTGCCCCCTTGTCCGAGGTCTTGATGACTTATATCAGCTATATTGCCCCCTTGTCCGAGGTCTTGATGACTTATATCCGCTTTATTGCCCCCTTGTCCGAGATCTTGATGACTTATTTCAGCTATATTGCCCCCTTGTCCGAGGTCTTGATGACTAATCCGCTTTATTGCCCCCTTGTCCGAGGTCTTGATATATCAGCTTTATTGCCCCCTTGTCCTAGGTCTTGATGACTTATATCCGCTTTATTGCCCCCTTCTCCGAGGTCTTGATGACTTATATCAGCTTTATTCCCCCCCTTGTCCGAGGTCTTGATGACTTATATCAGCTATATTGCCCCCTTGTCCGAGGTCTTGATGACTTATTTCAGCTATATTGCCCCCTTGTCTAAGGTCTTGATGACTTATTTCAGCTATATTGCCCCCTTGTCCGAGGTCTTGATGACTTGTATCAGCTATATTGCCCCCTTCTCCGAGGTCTTGATGACTTATATCAGCTATATTGCCCCCTTGTCCGAGGTCTTGATGACTTATATCAGGTATATTGCCCCCTTGTCCGAGGTCTTGATGACTTATATCCGCTTTATTGCCCCCTTGTCCGAGATTTTCAGCTATATTGCCTCCTTGTCCGAGGTCTTGATGACTTATATCCGCTTTATTGCCCCCTTGTCCGAGGTCTTGAAGACTTATATCAGCTATATTGCCCCCTTGTCTGAGGTCTTGATGACTTATATCAGCTTTATTGCCCCCTTGTCCGAGGTCGATGACTTATATCAGCTATATTGCCTCCTTGTCCGAGGTCTTGATGACTTATATCAGCTATATTGCCCCCTTGTCCAAGGTCTTGATGACTTATATCCGCTTTATTGCCCCCTTTGTCCGAGGTCTTGATGACTTATATCAGCTATATTGCCCCCTTCTCCGAGGTCGATGACTTATATCAGCTATATTGCCCCCTTGTCCGAGGTCTTGATGACTTATATCAGCTATATTGCCCCCTTGTCCGAGGTCTTGATGACTTATATCAGCTATATTGCCCACTTGTCCGAGGTCTTGATGACTTATATCCGCTTTATTGCCCCCTTGTCCGAGATCTTGATGACTTATTTCAGCTTTATTCCCCCCCTTGTCCGAGGTCTTGATGACTTATATCCGCTTTATTGCCCCCTTGTCCGAGGTCTTGATGACTTATATCAGCTATATTGCCCCCTTGTCCGAGGTCTTGATGACTTATATCAGCTTTATTGCCCCCTTGTCTGAGGTCTTGATGACTTATATCAGCTTTATTCTCACCTTGTCCGAGGTCTTGATGACTTATTTCAGCTTTATTGCCCCCTTGTCCGAGGTCTTGATGACTTATATCAGCTATATTGCCCCCTTCTCCGAGGTCTTGATGACTTATATCAGCTATATTGCCCCCTTGTCCGAGGTCTTGATGACTTATATCAGCTATATTGCCCCCTTGTCCGAGGTCTTGATGACTTATTTCAGCTATATTGCCCCCTTGTCCGAGGTCTTGATGACTTATATCAGCTTTATTGCCCCCTTGTCCGAGATCTTGATGACTTATTTCAGCTATATTGCCTCCTTGTCCGAGGTCTTGATGACTTATATCCGCTTTATTGCCCCCTTGTCCGAGGTCTTGAAGACTTATATCAGCTATATTGCCCACTTGTCTGAGGTCTTGATGACCTATCAGCTTGATTGCCCCCTTGTCCGAGGTCTTGATGACTTATATCCGCTTTATTGCCCCCTTGTCCGAGGTCTTGATGACTTATTTCAGCTATATTGCCCCCTTGTCCGAGGTCTTGATGACTTATATCAGCTTTATTGAACCCTTCTCTGAGGTCTTGATGACTTATATCAGCTATATTGCCCCCTTGTCTGAGGTCTTGATGACTTATATCAGCTATATTGCCCCCTTGTCTGAGGTCTTGATGACTTATATCAGCTTTATTGCCCCCTTGTCCGAGGTCTTGATGACTTATATCAGCTTTATTGCCCCCTTGTCCGAGGTCTTGATGACTTATATCAGCTTTATTGCCCCCTTCTCTGAGGTCTTGATGACTTATATCAGCTTTATTCCCCCCCTTGTCCGAGGTCTTGATGACTTATATCAGCTATATTGCCCCCTTGTCCGAGGTCTTGATGACTTATTTCAGCTATATTGCCCCCTTGTCCGAGGTCTTGATGACTTATATCAGCTATATTGCCCCCTTGTCCGAGGTCTTGATGACTTATATCAGCTATATTGCCCCCTTGTCCGAGGTCTTGATGACTTATTTCAGCTATATTGCCCCCTTGTCCGAGGTCTTGATGACTTATATCCGCTTTATTGCCCCCTTGTCCGAGATCTTGATGACTTATTTCAGCTATATTGCCTCCTTGTCCGAGGTCTTGATGACTTATATCCGCTTTATTGCCCCCTTGTCCGAGGTCTTGATGACTTATATCAGCTATATTGCCCCCTTGTCTGAGGTCTTGATGACTTATCAGCTTTATTGCCCCCTTGTCCGAGGTCTTGATGACTTATATCAGCTTTATTGCCCCCTTGTCCGAGGTCTTAATGACTTATTTCAGCTATATTGCCCCCTTGTCTGAGGTCTTGATGACTTATCAGCTTTAATGAACCCTTCTCTGAGGTCTTGATGACTTATATCAGCTATATTGCCCCCTTTTCTGAGGTCTTGATGACTTATATCAGCTATATTGCCCCCTTGTCTGAGGTCTTGATGACTTATATCAGCTTTATTCTCACCTTGTCCGAGGTCTTGATGACTTATATCAGCTTTATTGCCCCCTTCTCTGAGGTCTTGATGACTTATATCAGCTTTATTCCCCCCCTTGTCGAGGCTCTATGACTTATATCAGCAATTTTGCCCCCTTTCCGAGTCCTTGATGACTTATTTCAGCTATATTGCCCCCTTGTCTAAGGTCTTGATGACTTATTTCAGCTATATTGCCCCCTTGTCTGAGGTCTTGATGACTTGTATCAGCTATATTGCCCCCTTCTCCGAGGTCTTGATGACATATAAGCTATATTGCCCCCTTGTCCGAGGTCTTGATGACTTATATCAGCTAATGCCCCTTGTCCGAGGTCTGATGACTTATATCCGCTTTATTGCCCCTTGTCCCGAGATCTTTGATGACTTTATTTCGCTTTTATTGCCTCCTGTTGTCCGAGTCTTGATGACTTATATCAGCTTTATTGCCCCTTCCGAGGTCTTGAAGACTTATATCAGCAATTGCCCCTTGTCTGAGGTCTTGATGACTTATATCAGCTATTATTGCCCCCTCTCCGTGGTCGATGACTTTTATCAGCTATATTGCCCCCTTGTCCGAGGTCTTGATGACTTTTATCAGCTATATTGCCCACTTGTCCGAGGTCTTGATGACTTATATCCGCTTTATTGCCCCCTTGTCCGAGGTCTTGATGACTTATATCAGCTATATTGCCCCCTTCTCCGAGGTCTTGATGACTTATATCAGCTTTATTGCCCCCCTTGTCCGAGGTCGATGACTTATATAAGCTATATTGCCCCCTTCTCCGAGGTCTTGATGACTTATTTCAGCTATATTGCCCCCTTGTCTGAGGTCTTGATGACTTATATCAGCTTTATTCCCCCATGTCCGAGGTCTTGATGACTTATATCAGCTATATTGCCCCCTTGTCCGAGGTCTTGATGACCTTTTCAGCTTTTATTGCCCTTGTCCGCGGGCTTGATGCCTTATATGTGCTATATTGCCCCCTTGTCCGAGGTCTTGATGACTTATATCAGCTTTATTGCCCCCTTGTCCGAGGTCTTGATGACTTATATCAGCTATATTGCCCCCTTGTCCGAGGTCTTGATGACTTATATCCGCTTTATTGCCCCCTTGTCCGAGGTCTTGATGACTTATTTCAGCTATATTGCCCTCTTGTCCGAGGTCTTGATGACTTATATCGCTTATTGCCCCCTTGTCCGAGGTCTTGATGACTTTATCAGCTATATTCCCCCTTGTCTGAGGTCTTGATGACTGATATCAGCTTTAAATGCCCCCTTGTCCGAGGTTCCTTGATGACTTGTATCATCTATATTGACCCCTATCCGAGGTCATGATGACTTATAACAAGCTTTTTTTCCCCCGCTTGTCCGAGTCTGGATGACTTATAATCACTATATTGCCCCCTTGGCCAAGGTCTTGATGACTTGTATCACGATATTGCCCCCATGTCCTAGGTCTTGATGACTATATCGCTTTATTTCCCCCCTTGTCCCGAGTCTAGATGACTTGTATCAGCTTTTTTTCCCCCCTTGTCCAGGGTCTTGATGACTTATTTTCAGCTTTATTGCCCCCTTGTACGAGGTCCTGATGACTTAATTGAGCTATTTTGCCCCTTGTCCGAGGTCTGATGACTTATATCAGCTTTATTTCCCCCCTTTCCGTGGCTTGATGAACTTCTTTCAGCTTTATTCCCCCCGTGCCGAGGTCTTGATGACTTATTGTCAGCTTTATTTCCCCCTTGTCCGAGGACTTGATGACTTATATCACTATATTGCCCCCTTGTCCGAGGTCTTGATGACTTATTAATCAGCTAATATTGCCCCTTGTCCAAGGTCTTGATGACTTTGTATCAGCTATAATGCCCTTGTCCGAGTCTTGATGACTTATATCCGCTTTATTGCCCCTTGTCGAGGTCTTGATGATTATATCCCTTTATTGCCCCGCTTGTCCAAGGTCTTGATGACCTTATATCAGCTTTATTGCCCCCTTCTCCGAGGCTTGATGACTTGTAACAGCTATATTGCCACCTTGTCCGAGGTCTTGATGACTATAATCCGCTTTATTGACCCCTTGTCCGAGTCCTTGATGAACTTATATCCGCTTATTGCCTCCTTGTCTGAGTCTTGATGAATATCCGCTTATTGCCCCTTCTCCGAGTTCAAGATGACTTGTAAGAGCTATATTGCCCCCTTGTCGAGGTCTTGATGACTTATTCAGTATATTGCCCCATTGTCCGAAGGTCTTTTGATGACTTTATCACTGCACCTCCCTGTGGGGCAGATTTAAAAAAAAAATTTTATTTCCCCCCCCCCCCCCCCCCCACCCCCCAGAAAGGTAAATTTGGTCTCCTTTATTACCGTTAGCTCCTCGGTGACCACTACAATGAAAGGTCTATTTCGGGAGTATCAGGAAGTGGGGGGTTCTCGTACTTTTTGCCCTAAGATCTGTTTGTGGTTAAGATGTCTCCTCTTCTTCTAAGAAGGACATTAAAGTGCGGGCCCGCTAGACCCTCCCGATCTGTTCCCAATCGAAGACGTTCATGCTCATCTTTTTCTTTGAAGAGTTTAGGCTACTTTACTTTATGGGCAAGGAGATTTAGATCTTTCACCCACATAGGTTCTTCGGATTTAGTCGTGGGCACGAATGTTAAGCCCCTTGATGAGACTTAACTGATCACTGTCCAAATTCCTACAGGATAGATTATCTGGCTACAATCAATATTGGTTAGTTGGGACGTTGTCTCAGGTCGTAGGAGGCCCCCATCTCCCATCTCTAAAAGAGAGGAGGACGAGGCAGACGATGGAGATGGGTTGGGCCCTTGTTCTCCCTCAGGCCCTTGATACTTGATCCCATCTCCTAAAACCTCTGCCCTATTTCTTCCATGGAAACAATAACGCCCCCTGGACGTTCGATGATACAACCTCCTTCCCAGAACCTAATCCAGCTCAGGAATGAGTATCCCCTTCCTTCCTTAAACTCTTGTCAGTCCCTGAGGAACGGGCTGTGCTTCCTATTTGTCTGATATCATCGGCCGAGGCTGCAGAGCCTGTTTCTTGATCAATCAGATTCCTTAGTGAGGCTGAATTAACCTCTATAATACGCGCCTCCTCCTCCAGCGCTGGGCACTCTCTCTGTTACTTGGCTTTAACCCTTTTTTCCAATGCTGTTTTGCAAATCCCTCCTTCAGGAAACAAAAGATAGTCACCGGGCTATCTTCTATCTTCCATGCCTCAGCCTGACACCATCACCGGGCTATCCTCTGTCCTCCATGCTTCACCCCAACGCCATCACCAGGCTATCCTCTGTCCTCCATGCTTCACCCCAACACCATCACCGGGCTATCCTCTGTCCTCCATGCTTCACCCCAACACTATCACCGGGCTATCCTCTGTCCTCCATGCCTCAGCCTGACACCATCACCGGGCTATCCTCTGTCCTCCATGCCTCAGCCTGACACCATCACCGGGCTATCCTCTGTCCTCTGTGACTCAGCCTGACACCATCACCGGGCTATCCTCTGTCCTCCATGCTTCACCCCAACACTATCACCGGGCTATCCTCTGTCCTCCATGCCTCAGCCTGACACCCTCCCTGGGCTATCTTGTCCTCCATGCGTCCCCCTCACACCAACACCGTGCTATCTTGTTCTCCATGCTTCACCCTGACACCATCACCGGGCTATCCTCTGTCCTCCATGCCTCAGCCATGAAACAGACACAGGGTTATCCTCTGTCCTCCGTGCCTCAGCCTGACACCATCACTGGACTATCTTCTACCCTCCTCACCATGTCACCTTCTTCTATACCCTGCTCTCCATCACATGTGACAAGTGTTATGTACTCTGTTCTCCTGTTAACAGGTAGGAAAAAACTTCGGGACAGAACTTACAATCAGGCTGCTCCGCAAATTGGCTTCCAAACCGCAGGAGAATCATACCCATGAGATGCAGGACTACGCCAGCCTGGAGGGCTTCTTCATCGAGCTGCAAACCAAGATCCTGGCCATCGAGGGTGAGTCTCAGGACAATAACCTCCCTGATCCCTGTGTATTCACTGTATACAGGAAGTACAGTCACAGAGTATACGGCACAGACACACATCCCACCCAGATCTCACAATAACAACAGTCCGGGGACCAATATCCATGGACCTTCCCATCCTGATAGTATCAGTCTGCAGCTGCTGGTTTTACCTTTGCTGGTTATGAAAAATTACCCCAAATTGTCTTTTTTTAATTGATTTAAAGTGGATGGTTTTGATCTTCAATAAATAGAGAAAACAATGCAGGGATCTGTACATGTTGGAAGCAAATCTTTATAATGAGAAGATCCCTTTAAATGAAAAAGAAAATAGCACTAAACACAATTTTTTTAATTTAAATAAACCCTCCGGTCACCGGCCCTCTCTCACCATTTTATTAATAGAACGGATCCAAGGCCGATCTGACTTAGTCCATTGAATCCGAAATAGTTCAAAAGGAAATCCGTAAATGAACAGAAACATTGCACCCATAGACCGGATAGAGCGCGCCTCCAGGAAAGCTGCGCGACGCCCAGTCCCCCACAAGTGGCACCCAGCTTTATTCTATCATTTCCTGGGCGCTGGATAAAACCAACAAGTGGCCAAAGCTTTTCTAAGAAACTGCCTCTGCCTCCCCATCACTGCTCTAACCCCCTCCATCACCTTCTCTACCTCCCCACTCTACATATCACCCTCCCACTCTAAACTCCATTCTACACCCACACACTCACCCCTCTCCTATCAACACTTTATACCTGCACACCCTTCCCCCTACTCTAAACCCCCTCCCCACTCTGAACACACCTTGCACACCCTCCTCTCCCATCAATCATTGTATAACCCACACCCCCCTCCATATCACCCTACCCTCCCCCACCCTACATACCCCCCCCCCCCATCCCCACTCTACACATGCTTACCCTCACAACTTCATCTCTAAATCCCTCCCTAATTCCACACTTTACACAAACACTCACACAGTCCCCCCAAATCCACTTCCACATCCCCACTCTCCCCCCCACTCTCACTTTCTAAATCCCCACTCTACACCTACTTAATCACACTCACCCAGTCCTCACTCTACAGCCACTCACACTCTCTTACCCCCTCCCCACGCTACACGTATACTCAGACACCCTACCGCACTTTACATACACTCGCACACCCCCATCCACAATCTACACACTCACTGACACTCGCACACCACCCATCCCAACCTCACACTCACTGACACTCGCACACCCCCATCCACAATCAACACACTCACTCACACCGCACACCCCCATCCACAATCTACACACTCACTGACACTCGCACACCCCCATCCACAATCTACACACTCACTGACACTCGCACACCCCCATCCACAATCTACACACTCACTGACACTCGCACACCCCCATCCACAATCTACACACTCACTGACACTCGCACACTCCAATCCACAATCTACACACTCACTGACACTCGCACACCCCCATCCACAATCTACACACTCACTGACACTCGCACACCCCCATCCACAATCTACACACTCACTGACACTCGCACACCCAATCCACAATCGACACACTCACTACCACTCGCAACACCCCCATCCTCAATCTACACACGCACAGAACACTCTGCACACCCCCAACCACAATCTACACACTCACTCACACTCGCACACCCCCATCCACAATCTACACACTCACTGACACTCGCACCCCCCATCCACATCTACACACTCACTGACACACTCACACCCCCATCCACAATCTACTACACTCACAGACACTCCTCACACCCCAACCACAATCTCACACTCACTGACACTCGCACACTCCAATCCACAATCTACACACTCACTGACACTCGCACACCCCCATCCACAATCTACACACTCACTCACACTCGCACACCCCCATCCACAATCTACACACTCACTGACACTCGCACACCCCCATCCACAATCTACACACTCACTCACACTCGCACACCCCCATACACAATCAACACACTCACTCACACTCGGAAACCCCCCATCCACAATCTACACACTCACTGACACTCGCACACCCCCATCCACAATCTACACACTCACTGACACTCGCACACCCCCATCCACAATCTACACACTCACAGACACTCGCACTCACGAAGCAACAATCTACACACTCACTGACACTCGCACGCCCCCAGCCACAGTCTACACCCTCACTCACACTCGCACACCCCCATCCACAATCTACACACTCACTGACACTCGCACACTCCAATCCACAATCTACACACTCACTGACACTCGCACACCCCCATCCACAATCTACACACTCACTGACACTCGCACACCCCCATCCACAATCTACACACTCACTGACTCGCACACCCCCATCCACAATCTATCACACTCACTGTCACTCGCACCCCCCCATCCACAATCTACACACTCACTGACACTGCGCCATCCCAATCCACAATCACACACCCCACTGACACTCGCACACCCCCATCCACAAACTACACACTCACTGACACACGCACGTATAGCGCCCAACCACAATCTACACACTCACTCACACCGCACACCCCCATCCACAATCTACACACTCACTGACACTCGCACACTCCAATCCACAATCTACACACTCACTGAACACTCGACACCCACCATCCACCATCTACACCCTCACTGACACTCGCACACCCCCATCCACAATCTACACACTCACTGACACTCGCACACCCCCATCCACAATCTACACACTCACTGACACTCGCACACTCCAATCCACAATCTACACACTCACTGACACTCGCACACCCCCATCCACAATCTACACACTCACTCACACTCGCACACCCCCATCCACAATCTACACACTCACTGACACTCGCACACCCCCAGCCACAATCTTACACACTCACTGACACCGCAACACTCCATCCACAAATCCAACAAACACTCACTGACACTCCACACCCCCCATCCACAATCTACACACTCACTCACACTCGCACACTCCAATCCACAATCTACACACTCACTGACACTCGCACACCCCCATCCACAATCTACACCCTCACTGACACTCGCACACCCCCATCCACAATTTTCACACTCACTGACACTCGCACACCCCCATCCACAATCTACACACTCACTGACATCTGCGCACAACCCCCATCCACAATATACACACTCCCTGAATCTCGCACACCCCGATCCAACAATTTTCACACACACTCCACTACAGTGCACTTACTAGTCCTGCTGTAGAGCCCGCAGTCTTCTACACTTCAGCAGTGCACTGGGGCCCGTTGATCTGATAGCGCCCTCTGTAGCGGCTCCTGTAGCTCCCTCTGTAGCTCCCTCTGTAGCAGCCCTCTCTGTATCGCCCTCTGTAGGGCCCTCTGTAGCTCCCTCTGTAGCAGCCTCTGTATCGCCCTCTGTAGCGCCCACTGTAGCGCCCTCTGTAGCTCCCTCTGTATCGCCCTCTGTATCGCCCTCTGTAGCTCCCTCTGTAGCGCCCTCTGTAGGGCCCTCTGTATCGCCCTCTGTATCAGCCTCTGTAGGGCCCTCTGTAGGGCCCTATGTATCGCCCTCTGTAGCGCCCTCGTAGCGCCCTCCTGTTGCGCCACTCTGTAGCGCCCTCTTACAGCCTCTGTAGCAGCCTCTGTATCGCCCTCTGTAGCGCCCTCTGTAGCGCCCTCTGTAGCACCCTCTGTAGCACCCTCTGTAGCGCCCTCTGTATCGCCCTCTGTAGGGCCCTCTGTAGGGCCCTCTGTATCGCCCTCTGTAGCTCCCTCTGTAGCGCCCTCTGTAGCGCCCTTTGTAGCGACCTCTGTAGCGCCCTCTGTAGCGCCCTCTGTATCGCCCTCTGAATCTCCCTCTGTAGCTCCCTCTGTAGCGCCCTCTGTAGCGCCCTCTGTAGCTCCCTCTGTAGCGCCCTCTGTAGCGTCCTCTGTAGGGCCCTCTGTAGCGCCCTCTGTAGCGCCCTCTGTAGCATCCTCTGTAGGGCCCTCTGTAGCGCCCCTCGTAGCCCCGTTTCGTACATCCCTCTGTAGCGCCCTCTGTAGGACCCTCTGTAGGGCCCTCTGTAGCTCCCTCTGTAGGGCCCTCTGTAGCAGCCTCTGTAGCGCCCTCTGTAGCGCCCTCTGTAGCGCCCTCTGTAGCTCCCTCTGTAGCTCCCTCTATAGCGCCCTCTGTAGCTCCCTCTGTAGCATCCTCTGTAGGTCCCTCTGTAGCGCCATCTGTAGCGCCCTCTTTAGGGCCCTCTGTATGGCCCTCTGTATCGCCCTCTGAAGCTCCCTCTGTATCGCCCTCTGTAGGGCCCTCTGTAGGGCCCTATGGAGCACCCTCTGTAGCGCCCACCTGAGTCCCACTCTTTACGCGCCCTCATAGGGCCCTATGTAGCGCCCTCTGTAGCGCCCTCTGTAGCATCCTCTGTAGCGCCCTCTGTAGGGACCCCTTTTTAGGTCCCCCGGTAGCGCCTCCCGTAGCCCCTCTGTATCGACCTCTGTAGGCGCCCCCTGGGGCGCCCCCTGTGGGGCCCTCTGTAAAGCCCCCGTAGCGCCCTCTGTGCGCCCTTTGTAGGGAAACCCCTGTAGCGCCTCTGTAGCGAAACCCCCCTAGCGGGCCTTGTAGCGCCCCCTTTTAGCGCCCCCTGTAGCGCCCCTTTTTTTTTGACCTCTTTTAGCGCCCTCTTTAGGGCCCTCTGAAACGCCCTTTAGCGCCCCCTGTTTGCCCCTTTTTTAGCGGGCCTTGTAGGCCCTCTGTAGTCCCTTGTGCGCCCCCTATAGAAAACTATGTTGGCCCCCCGTTTGGCTTTCCCCGTTTGGATGTATCCCAGCCACCCTCGGAGGCCAGTCAGTGACCTTTGGGGCCCCTTTTTTTCAGAGATGTTCCTCAAAATCTACCCGGGGGGGGAAGGGGGGTCTCCCCCTAACTGCGTGAAGGGCTTTCCCGCGGTGATCCCGATTTACTTGGCAGGTATAGGACATCGGTCCCGAGGGGCAGTGGGGGGCATGGGAAAGGGGTCCAACCCCTCTGTCCCAAAGGTGGGGCCTTCGCTGGGGCTAAGTCCCCCCTCTGCTCATGGCGGCTTTTTTCCCGGGTCCCCGAAAGGTTTGGAAGAAAAGTCTTGGGGTGTAGATCCCGGGGGGGAAAATGAATCTCCTGGAGCCAAAATGGCAGAGAGGTCACCTATAGCCGCCAGACGGGCCTGAGGGCCTGGGGGGGTTTTAGCCCCGTTTATTTTGCCCCCGGGGGAGAGGGCCTGGCTGTCCCGGAAGGGACCCGATTTACCACAAGGGGTTAAATTTATAAATTCAAATTGGAAAAATCTTTTTAATTTGCTAAAAAAAGGGAAAATGGCTACATCCCTGGGTTTCCCCCCCATCATTTTCAATTTACATGGGCCCATCCTGTATTATCCTCCGAGCTGCGCTCACTATTTGCTGGTGCAGTCACTGTCCCTAATTTAAATTATCCCGTACTGATCCTGAGGTTTCATCCCGTATTATGCTCCCGAGCTGCAATCACTATTCTGTGGTGCGTCAATGTACATTCCCTTAATTAAACCCGTACTGATCCCGATTAATTCCCGTATTATCCTCCGGCTTTCCAAATCACTATTGGTGGTGCAGTCACTGTAATACATTAAATTATCCCGTTTTCCCGACCTGAGGGTTCTTTCCCGTATTATTTCCCCCGGCTGCACTCACTATTTGCTGGTGCAGTCCTTTTAATTTCATTACTTATCCTGTTTGATCCCGAGTTACATTTTTGTATTAAACCTCCAGAAACTGCACTCCCCTTTTTGCTGGGGGCAGTCACCCGTAAAATTTCTTTCCTGTTTCTGATTTTGGTTTTCAAAACCCGTATTATCCTCCCGAGCTGCGTCACTTTCTGCTGGTGCAGTCAATGTACTTTCATTACTTATCCTGTAGTGGGTCCTGAGTTAATCCTGTATTTTCCTCCCGAGTGCACTCACTATTCTGCTGGTGCTTTTACTGGGACCCTTTCTTTTCTTATCCCGTATGTTCCCGAGTTTTAAACCTGGATTATCCTCCGAGTTTCCCCTACTATTTGCTGGGGCAGTCAATGTACATACAAATTTTCTTATCCTGTACTGATCCTGAGTTACATCCCGTTTTATCCTCCCGAGCTGCGCTCCTTTTCTGTGGTGCAGTCACTGTACAAAAACATTACTTTTCCCGTCTGATCCTGAGTTAAAATTTTCCCGTATTATCCTCCCAGGCTGCACTCACTATTTGTGGTTTCAGTCACTGTTTCATCATTACTTTCCTGTACTGTCCCGAGTTACATTGTATTATCCTACAGAGCTGCACTCCCCTTTTTGCTGGTGCAGTCACTTTTACATAAAATTTCTTTCCTGTTACTGATCCTGGTTACATCCTGTTTTATCCTTTCCCGAGCTGCGCTCATATTCTGCCCGGTGCGTCCTGTACCCTACTTTCTTATCCCGTAGTGATCCCCGAGTTTCAAAACCCGTATTATCCTCCAGAGTGCAACTCACTTTTTTCTGTGGGGCAGTATGTACCCTTTCTTAATTATCCTGTAATGATCCTAGTTACATCTGTTTTATCCTCCGAGTTGCACTCACCTTTTTCTGCTAAATGCAGTCCCCTGTTTCCCTAAAATTAATTATCCTGTATGATCCTGAGTTACAAACCTGTATTATCCTCCAGGGGCTGCGCTCCCCTATTCTTTTGGTGCAGTCACTGTGTATATACATTACTTAAACCTTTACTGCCCCTAGTTAAAATTCTGTTTTTCCTCCAGGTGCCGCCCCACTATTTTTGTGGTGCAGTCACTGTACATACATTTTCTTATCCGTAATTGGGTTTTTGGTTACATAAAGTATTTTTCCTCCCGAGCTGCACTTAAATATTTGCTGGTGCAGTCATGTTCATAAAATTTTCTTATCCCGTAATGATCCTGAGTTTTTAAACCTGTATTATCCTCAAAAGTGCGCTCACTATTCTGTGGTTTAAATCACTGTACCTTTCATTACTTATCCTGTAAAGGTCCGAGTTAATCCCGTTTTTACCCCCCTGAGCCCGCAAATCACTATTCTGCTGGTGCAGTCACTGTAAATAAATTACCTTTTTCCTGTACTGATTGAGTTACTCCTGTTTTATCTCCAGAGCTGCGTATATTTTCTGGTGAGGAGTCACTGTGTACATACTTTTTTATCCTGTACTGTTTTGAGTTACATCCTGTATAAACAAACCCCGAGCTGGGACTCACTTTTCTGGTGGTGCCCGTCACTGTTCATTTAAAATTTCTTATCCTTTTCTGATCCTGAGTTACATTCCCGTATTTTCCTCCCGGGGCTGCACTCACTAAATTTTGCTGGGGCCGGGCATGTACATACATTAATTATCTTTTACTGTTCCCCAGTTTTCATCCCGGGTTTTTTTCCTCCGGCTGCCCCTTTACTATTTGTGGTTACAGTCACCCGTACATTCATTACTTATCCTGGGACTGATCCCTGAGGTTTTAAACCCGTATTATCCTTTCCCGAGCTTTTCAATCAAAATATTTGTGGTGCGTTTACTGTGTAAATACCAATTTCTTATTTCCTTGTACTTTACCCTGAGTTACAACCCTTTTTATCCTCCAGAGTTTCGCTCACTATTTTTGTGGTGCAGGGAATGTACTTCATTACTTATCCTGTTAAAGATCCTGGGGGTTAAACTCCCGTCTTATCCTCCCGAGCGGCCCTCCCCCTATTTGCTGGGCAGTCAAATGTGTAATAAAATTTTTAATTTTTCCTGTAAAAGATCCTGAGTTTCAAACCCCGTTTTTATCCCCCAGAGCTGCGTCACTATTCTGCGGGTGCAGTCCTGTGTACTTTCCCTTAAATTTTCCCGTACTGATTTCCCGAGTTTTCCCTTTCCCGTTTTATCCCCCAGAGCTGCGCTCACTTTCTGGGTGGTGCAGTAATGTCCCTACTTTTCCTTTCCTGTTTTGAAACCTGAGTTTCATCCCCGTAATTTCCTCAGAAACTGCATCACTATTCTGTGGTTTCAGTCCCCCCGGGCATTCTTATTATCCTTTTAAATGATCCTGAGTTACAAACCGGGTTTTTTCCTCCAGGGGCTGCACTCACTATTTGCTGGTGCAGTTTAAAAATCATACAAAATTTCTTATCCTGTACTGATCCTGGTTAAAATTCCCGTATTATTTCCTAGGAGCTGCGGGGACAAAAAAAAAAAAATGGTGCAGTCACGTTTAAATTTCTTATCCTGTAGATCCCGAGTTACATCCCGTATTTTTCCCCCATAAACTGCGCTCCTTTCTGTGGTGCAGGTTTCGGGAAAATACATTACTTAAACCCGTACTGACCCTGAGTTACCTTTCCCGTTTTTTAACCCAGCGTTTCATCACTAAATTTTGCTGGTGCCCGTCACTGTTTTAAATTTCATTAAATTATCCTGTATGGTTTTTGAGTTACATCCCGTTTTATCCTCCAGAGCTGCGCTCACATTCTGCTGGTTTCAGTCATGTTCCCTACATAACTTTTCCTTTTTACTGACCCCGGTTAAATCGTGTATTATACTCAGCCTGCACTCACTTTTCTTTGATGCTGTCATGTGTAACATACATTTTCTTATCCCGAAAAAAGCCCTGGTTACATCCCCGTATTATTTCCCGAGCTGCGCTCATATTCTGTTTGGTTTCCAGTAAATGGACCCTACATTATTACTGTACTGATCCCGGGGGTTACTTTTGTATTTTTTCCCCCAGAGCTGCACTCACCCATTCTGCCTGGTGCAGTTTACTGTACCCTACATTTCTTAAACCCCGTAAATGGGCCCCGAGTTTCATCCCGTATTATTTCCCCCAGAGCTGCGCCCTATTCTTTTGGTTGGGAGTCCTTTGTACATACAAATTTTTTATCCTGTAATGATCCTGAGTTACCCTTCCTGTTTTTCCTCCAAAGCTGGTTTAAATATTTGGGTTTCAGTCAAAAATTCATTTCTTTTCTTATCCTGTTTCTGATCCTGAGGTTAAATTTTTGTATTTTCCAGAGCTGCATCACTATTTGTGGTGCGTTTCCCAAAGTGTATTTTAAAATTTTTTCTTTCCTGTATGAAACCTGAGTTACATCCTGGGGGATTTTCCCCCAGAGCTCACTCACTATTTGCTGGTGCAGGGCACTGTGTATATACTTTTCTTTTCCCGTATGATTTTTGGTTACCTCCTGTAAAATTTTTCCCCCAGAGCTGCGCTCACTATTTGCTGGGGCAGTCACTGTACTACATTACTTATCCCCGTTGATTTCCCGAGTTATATCCGTATTTCCTCCAGAGCCCGCACTCACTATTTGCTGGTGCAGTCATTTTAAAATAAAATTACTTTTTTGTATGACCCTGAGTTACAATCCTGTATTTTCCTCCCGAGCTGCACAAAATATTTTGCTGGTGCAGTAAATGTACATACAATTTTTTTATCCTTTACTGACCCCGAGTTACATCCTGTATTATCTCCAGAGCTGCATCACTATTTGTGGTGTAGTAAATGTAGATTACCCTTTTCTTATTTCCTGTTCTGATCCTGAGTTCCAAACCTGTATTATTTTCCAGAGCTGAAGTCATATTCTGTGGTTTCAGTCATGTACATACATTACTTATCCTGTTTCTGATCCCGAGTTAAATCCTTTTTATTTTTCCCCCCAGAAAATGCATTTTATAAATTTGCTGTTTCATCACTGTTCCCTAGATTAATTTTCCTGTACTGACCTGTGTTACTTTCCCGTATTTTTCCCCCAAAAGGGTGCCCCTAAATGTTCTGCTTTGGGGGACTTTTTATGTTGGGAATATGTCGGGGTTTGGGGGGGGATGGGGGGTGGGCCTGTTGAGGGCACTGAATGTTCGGTGTTTTTTCTTGGGGGTTTTTGGTTTTTTCTTGGGGGTTTAAAATTTTTCTCGAGAAATGTCTTCTGCTGGGTTGAGTGCGGCGCTGACAGAGGTAGGTGTCCGGAGGGTGGGGGATGGGGTGCTGCATATAGACAGGTGTAACACTGGGAGGGTAAAGGGGCTCCTCCCGGGGGGCCTTTAAAGGGAAGGGGGGTTGGGAAAGGGGTTCTCCTGGGGATTAAAAATGGGAGGGGTTCAAAAGGGGTCCTCCCTTTGGGGCCTATTTAAAAAGGGGGGGGGTAAAGGGGTCCTCCCGGGGGAACCCCATTTAAAGGGAGGGGGTTTGGAAAGGGGGGTTCCCCCCTGGGGAAAAAATAATGGAAGGGGGTAAAGGGGCTCCTCCTCGGGACCTATAATGAGAGAGAGTAAAGGGGCTACTCCTGGGGGAAAATTAATGGAAAGGGGTTTAAAAGGGGCCCTCCTCGGGGAACCCATAATGGGGAGGGGGTAATGGGGCTCCTCCGCGGGACCGATGCTGGGAGGGGGTCAAGGGGCTACTCCTTTGGGACCTATAAAAGAGGGAGGGGTAAAGGGGGGTACTCCCGGGGACCCATAATGGGAAGGGGTTGGGTTTAAAGGGGCTCCTCTTGGGAAACCCATAATGGGAGGGGGGGGAAAAAGGGGGTCCTCCTGGGGGACCCATAAAGGGAGGGGGTAAAGGGGGGTACACCTGGAGACCTATTAAAGGGAGGGGGTTTTTGGGGGGTCCTTTTCCCGGGCCTATAAAAGGGAGGGAAAAAGGGGGTTTCTCCTCGGGACCCAAAATGGGTGAGGGTTTTAAAAAGGGCTCCTCTGGGGACCCCATAATGGGAGGGGGTAAAGGGGCTCCTCCTGGGGACCTATAATGGGAGGGGGTAAAGGGGCTACTCCTCGGGACCTATAATGGGGGGGGGGTTTAAAGGGGGGTACTCCCGGGGAGCCCAAATTTGGGGGGGGTTAAAGGGGCTTAAATTCTAGGGAAAGTCCCAAAGGGAAAATCTGTAAAGTAGTTACTCCTGGAATCCATCACTGAGGAGGCAAATAGGGAAACTCTTGGGGCAACTATCATTGTGGGGGTAAAGGGTCTTCCTTTGGGTGCTGGTCACAGGGGAGGGAGGGGGGTCCTGAAGGGTCTGTGTCCTCACCAGCGTTTTCCGAGCATAAGATGGGGGTTTTAAATTTTCCCCCCCTCCCCTTCCCTTCCCGGGTGTGTGTCCCTCCTCATCTTCGGGGTCCCTGTGCTTTGGGAGGATTGGGGGAAATTTTTGGGGATCCCTTTTTTAAAATTTTTGATTGGTCTGGGGGAATCCTGAATATCTCCAGTGACCGTCTCCCTTTAAACCCGTCCCGAAAAGAAAAAGGGTGGATCCCCGGGTGAGGTCATATTTTTTTAAAATCTCCTCCTTGGGGGGTTTCCCCCGCCCGGGTCCTTGGGGCCCGCCCCGGGGTCCTTGGGCGCCCCGCGCCCCGGCTCCTCTGGGCGTCCCGCCCGGTCCTTGGGCCCCCCGCCCCCCGCCCTCGGGGGGTTCCCGCGCCCCGGCTCCTCTGGGGGTCCCGCGCCCCGGCTCCTCTGGGGGTCCCGCGCCCCGGCCCCCTGGGGGGGTTCCGGGGCCCCGCCTCCTTGGTGCCCCGCGGCCCCACCCCCCTTGGGGGCCCCGGGGCCCCGGCTCCTCTGGGGGCCCGCGGCCTCGGCTCCCCTCTGGGGGTCCCGAACCCAGGGCTTCCCCCTGGGGTCCCCCCCGCCCGGCCCCTCCGGGCGTCCCTCCTCTGGGGGGCCACCACCTAACCCACTAGCCTGTTCCTCACCACAGGTTACTCTGTGAGACTTTTCCGAACCTCGAGAGGACTCTTCTGTGTGGTGGGGTCTCCACGTTTCCAGTATGTCGGACTCGTCTCTGTTCTGGAGGAAGTTCCTGGAGAAGCTCGATGGGAGAAGATTGGTTCCATACTGGGTGAACAGGTGAGACTCCTTCATGTTGGCCGGAGTGCTCAGTCTCGGGACCTCAATAAGACTCTTCATCTCCTTGTAGGTTGGTTCATATTTTGGCGCGGAGATCGCGGTCTCGGACCTTGACCAGGACGGCATGACGGACCTGGTGCTCATCTCCGCTCCGCATCATTATGAAGTGAAATGGTCTGGACAAGTCTCCGTGTGTCACTTTAGTGAGGTGAGGTTGGAGTGGATGCACAAGGCTCGATCCCTGGTGATCCTTATTGGTAACCGTCTCTGTGTAGCAGGCGCTGGAGTGCACGGTCACTCTCCATGGGGAACCAGGTCATCTGCAGTCTCAGTTTGGAGCAGCAGTCTCATCACTTGGGGACCTGGATGGAGACGGCTTCACCGAGGTGGCAGTAGGGGCCCCATATGAGATGGATGGAAGAGGAGCCTTGTACATATACAAAGGGGGAAGGGCAGGACTGTCCGCTGTCCACAGTCAGGTAATGGGCAGCGGGGGCCCCTGTACAGAAACAGTATATGGGGCCTTAGTGGCCACCAGTTATCATTACACAGGGTCCGAGAGATGACGGAGCAGAGAGCGGCCCAGGTTCCGGGATGTAACAGAGCAGAGGGCGGCCCAGAGTCCGGGAGGTGACGGCGCCGAGGGTGGCCCAGGGTGCGGGAGGTGACAGAGCAGAGGGTGGCCCAGAGTGCGGGAGGTAACAGAGCAGAGGGTGGCCCAGGGTGCGGGGGGGTCGGGAGGGTTGGGCCCCGGGTGCGGGAGGTAACCCCAAGAGGTTGGGGGGCCCAGGGTCCGGGAGGTGACTGAGCCAAAGGGGGGGCCCCCGGGGCCGGGAGGGAGAGCACAGGGCGGCCAGGGTCCCGGAGGTGAGGAGCACAGGGCGGCCCGGGTCCGGGAGGGGACGGAGCCCAGGGGGCCCCGGGTCCGGGGAGGTGAGGGACAGGGCGGCCCGGGCCGGGAGGTGACGGGACAGGGCGGCCCCGGGTCCGGGAGGTGGGAGCCAGGGCGGAGGGTCCCGGGGGTGACGGGCACCCGGGGGGCCCGGGTCCCGGGGGGTGACGGGGAAGGGCGGCCCCGGGTCCCGGGGGGTGACGGGGCAAGGGGGCCCGGGTCCGGAGGTGACGGAGCACAGGGCGGCCCAGGGTCCGGGAGGTGACGGAGCACAGGGCGGCCCAGGGTCCGGGAGGTGACTGAGCACAGGGCGGCCCAGGGTCCGAGAGGTGACTGAGCACAGGGCGGCCCAGGGTCCGTGAGGTGACGGAGCACAGGGCGGCCCAGGGTCCGGGAGGTGACGGAGCACAGGGCGGCCCAGATTCGGGAAGTGACGGAGCACAGGGCGGCCCAGGGTCCGGGAGGTGACGGAGCAGCGGGCGGTTGCGTATAAGGGGTCCATGTACTGGTTTTGTGTTCCAGAGGCTGCTGAGTCCTCCGGGAGTCCTGGGATTCGGTCTCTCTGTACATGGAGTCCTGGATATGACTGAGGACGGCCTGGTCGATGTGGCTGTAGGATCCTGGGGCAGCGTCACTTTGCACAGGTTGTATGATGTTAATGTGGGTCACTCTGGGGGTAGAGGTCACTCTTCAGAACATGGTGAAGTCACCATGGGTGCGGGCTCAGCGTCCCGGCCATATCCGACCCTGCAGTAGAAGCAGGAGGTCCATGTCCTGTCCACTCCTTCACCCCAGTACAATCAAGAAGCCTGGAGACCGGAAAGAGTCCCCACCAAACTCTTGTCACCCAATCATAGTGTGATGGACCCCGAGAGCCCTGAAGACCCTGAATCTACAGCCAAACATGTCGGGAGGGGAGGGGGGGGGACCAGATTTTGGGGACTCAGAGATGGAGGTGGACTCAGTGCTATTCCCTGTTATGAGTGATCTCCTTGGAGGGGCTCAGAGATGGAGGTGGACCCCGTGCTATCCCCTGTTATGAGTGACCTCCTTGAAGGGGCTCAGAGATGGAGGTGGACCCCGTGCCAACCCCTGTTATGAGTGATCTCCTTGGAGGGGCTCAGAGATGGAGGTGGACCCTGTGCTATCCCCTGTTATGAGTGACCTCCTTGGAGGGGCTCAGAGATGGAGGTGGACCCCGTGCCAACCCCTGTTATGAGTGATCTCCTTGGAGGGCTCAGAGATGGAGGTGGACCCTGTGCTATCCCCCATTATGAGTGACCTCCTTGGAGGGGCTCACAGCTGGAGGTGCACCCCGTCCGACCCCCCGTGATGACTCACCTCCTTGGAGGGGCTCAGAGATGGAGGTGGACTCCGTACTATCCCACCTTGAGTGACCTTGGAGGGGCTCAGAGATGGAGGTGGACTCAGCGCTATCCCCCATTATGAGTGATCTCCTTGGAGGGGCTCGGAGATGGAGGTGGACTCAGCGCTATCCCCCATTATCAGTGACCTCCTTAGAGGGGCTCAGAGATGGAGGTGGACCCTGTGCTATCCCTCATTATCAGTGATCTCCTTAGAGGGGCTCAGGATGAGGAGTGGACCCCGTGCTTTTCCCCCATTTCAGTGATCTCCTTAGATGGGCACAGAGATGGAGGTGGACTCAGTGCTATCCCTCATTATCAGTGACCTCCTTAGAGGGGCTCAGAGATGGAGGTGGACTCGGTGCTATCTCCTGTTATGAGTGGCTTCCTTGGAGGGGCCCAGAGATTGAGGATGACTCGGTGTTATCCCCTGTTATGAGTGACCTCCTTAGAGGGGCTCAGAGATGAGGTGGACCCTGTGCTATCCCCCACTATCAGTGATCTCCTTAGATGGTCCCAGAGATGGAGGTGGACCCTGTGCTATCCCCCCTTATGAGTGACCTCATTAGAGGGGCACAGAGATGGAGGTGGACCACACATCCCCCATTATGATGACCTTTGGGGGGGCCCAGGAAAGGAGGGGGACCCTGTGTCCCCCATTATGAGTACCTCCTCACAGTTTTCCCCGAGAGGGGGGGACCAGCGCTACGCCATTTGAGTGACCTCCTTTGGGGGGGCACAGAGAGGAGGTGGACCCTGGTGCATCCCCCTTATAAGTGATCTCCTTTGTGGGGACGAAATGGGGGATCATGCTACCCCTTTTTGATGATCTCCTAAGAGGGCTCAAAAAGAGGTGGACCATGCACCCCCATTACATGATCCCTTAAGGGCACAGAGAGGGGTGACTCAGTCTATCCCTCGTTATCATGACCTCCATAAGGGGCTCAGGATGAGGGGGCTCCGGTTATCCCCCATTATATGCCTCCTTAGATGGGGTCAGATGGGTGGACCCCGGCTATCCCACATTATGAGTGCCCCCTTGAGGGGCCCAGAGATGGAGGATGCTCCGGCCCCCTCATTTTCAGTGACCCCTTAAGGGGGCCAAATGGAGGTGGGCTAGTGATCTCCCCCCTTATGATGATCTCAAAGGGGGGCCCAGAATGGAGGGGGACCCCGTGCTATCCCCCAATTTTAAATATTTCCCTTAAGGGGGCAGAGATGGAGGGGGGCTCAGTGCTATCCCTGTTATGAGGATCTCCTAAGGGGGTCAGAGATAGAGGGACTCGTGCTATCCCCCCCCAAACATGATCTCCTTTAAGGGCCAGAGATGGAGGTGGACCCGGGTACCCCCCTTTGATGAGCTCCAAAAGGGGACAGAGATGGGGGACTCAGTCTATCCCCCTTATCAGTCTAAGAGAGCCCGAGAGAGGTGGACCATGCTACCCCCCTTATCAGTGATTCCCTAAGGGGCTCAGAAATGGAGGGGACTCAGGCTATCCCCCATTATGAAGACCTGTCACATGTCTAGAGATTGGGGGTGGACTTTGTGCTCTCCCCCTTATCATGACCTCCTTTAAGGGGCAAGATGGAGGGGACTCATGCTATCCCCCATTAGATGACCCCCCATAAAAGGGGCCAAAATGGGGTGGAAAGTGTATCCCACATTTAGATGACCTCCTTTTAGGGGGCCCGAGATGGAGAGACCCGTGCCTCCCCCAAATTTTTTATGACCTCCTTTGAGGGCCCAAAGGGAGTGGGTTCAGTGCTACCCCCATTTTTAGTGATCTCCTTAAAGGGCTCAGGATGGGGGATGACTCCCTGCTATCCCCCATTATGAGTGACCTCCTTTAAGGGGTCAGAAAAGGAGGTGGGCTCGTTGCATTCCCGCTATATGGGCCCCCTTGGGGGGGCCTAGAGATGGAGGTGGACCCCGTTATCCCTCTATCATGACCTCCTCACATGGGTCCCAAAAGGAGGGGGACCCTGTGCATCCCCATTATGAGTGACCTCACATGGGCCCCAAAATGAAGGGGGACTCAGCGCTAACCCCCTTTTTATACCCTTGGGGGGCTCAGAGATGGAGGTGGGCCAGCGCTATCCCCCATTTTATGACCTACTTAAGGGGGACAGAGATGGGGTGGACCACCTATCCCCCATTAGAGTACCTTGGGGGGGGCCCAGAATGGGGGGGACCCTGGCTACCCCCTTATGAGTGACCCCCTCACTTTCCCAGAGTGGAGGGGGACTCACGCACGCCTTATGGTGACCTCCTTGGGGGGGCACAAGAAGGGGTGAAACCCTGCTCTCCCCCATAGTGACCCCTTGGAGGGGGCCCGAGAGGGGGTGGACTCAGCACTATACCCCATTTTAGGGGCCTTCGAGGGGGCCCCGAATGGAGTGGACCCTTTTCACCCCCCTTCTGATGACCTCCCACATGTTCCCAGAGATGGGGGTGGACCACCTAACCCCCATTAGATAACTCCTAAAGGGGGTCAGAGATGAGGTGGGCCCGGCATCCCCATTTAAGTATCTCCCTTTGATGGGGGAAGAAGGAGGGGCTCAGTGCTATCCCTTTAGATGATCTCCAAGAGGGCCAGAGATAGAGGGGACCAGTGCTATCCCCCATTATATGACTCCTTAGATGGGGACAAAGGAGGGGGACTCAGTGCTATCCCGTTACAGTGACCTCCATAAGGGGCTCAAGATGGGGGTGGGGTCCGTTTATCCCCCATTATGGGTGACCCCTTAATGGGCCAAAGGAGGGGGAAAACCCCCGGGTATCCCAAAAAATTTTAGTGACCTCCTTGAGGGCCCAGAATGGAGGATGACTCCGGCTCTCCCTCATTATCATGACCTCCTTTTTGGGGGCCCAGAGAGGAGGTGGGTTCAGGCTATCCCCCATTATCAGTGACTCCTTAAGGGGCTCAGAGATGGAGGGGACCTGTGCTATCCCCCCTTACATGATCTCCTTTAAAGGCACAAGTGGAGGGGACTCATGCTATCCCCCATTATCATGACTCCTTTAAAGGGCTCAAATGGGGGTGGACTCCCCGGGGGCTATCCCTTTATAGTGGCTTCCTTGGGGGGGCCCCGAGATTGAGGATACTCGGTGTTACCCCGTTTTGATGACCCCTTAGAGGGGCTCAAATGAGTGGCCCCCTGCTATCCCCACATCATTTACTCCTTTAAGGCCCAGAGATGGGGGAGGACCATTGCTACCCCCTTATATGACCTCATAAGGGCACAGAATGGGGGTGGACTCATGCTATCCCCCATTTTGATGACTCCAAAAGGGGGCCCAAATGAGTGGACCCGTCAAACCCCCCTTTTCATGATCTCCTTAGATGGTCCCAGAGATGGAGGTGGACACTGTGCTATCCCCCATTAGGTGACCTCACATGGGGACAAAATTTGGGGTGGGCTCCGTGCTCTCCCCCCTTTTTGAGTGACCCCTTGGGGGGCTCAGAGATGGAGGGGGACTCAGCACTAAACCCCCTTAGAGTGACTTTGGGGGGCCAAAAGGGGACCCATCTACCCCCATTCTGATTTACCTCCCACAGTTTTCCCCGAATGGAGTGGGCCAGCGCTAACCCCCATTATGAGGGTCTCCTAAAGGGGGTCAGAGAGGAGGGGCTAGTGCTCCCCCCTAAGGATTTCAAAGGGGGCCCCCGAATGGGGGTGGACCCTGTGCTATCCCCCATTTAATAAACTCCTTAAGGGCCAGAGATGGGGGTGGGCTCCGTTTATCCCCCATTAAGAGGGCCCCCTTTGAGGGGCCAAGAGGGAAATGGACTCAGGGCTACCCCCATTAATGACCCCTTAGAGGGGGTCAGAGAGGAGTGACCCTTTTTTTTCCCACTTATGATGACCCCTTGGGGGGCCCAAGATAGGATGACTCCGTCTCTCCCCCAAAATTTTGAGTGACCTCCTTTGAGGGGCCCAAGAGGAGTGGATCAGTGCACCCCCATTATCAGTGATCTCCTTAGAGGGGCTCAGAGATGGAGGATGACTCCGTGCTATCCCCCATTATGAGTGACCTCCTTAGAGGGGCTCAGAGATGGAGGTGGACTCAGTGCTATTCCCTGCTATGAGTGCCCTCCGTGGAGGGGCCTAGAGATGGAGGTGGACCCTGTGCTATCCCCCACTATCAGTGATCTCCTTAGATGGTCCCAGAGATGGAGATGGACCATGTGCTATCCCCCATTATGAGTGACCTCACATGGGCACAGAGATGGAGGTGGACTCCGTGCTCTCCCCCGTTATGAGTGACCTCCTTGGAGGGGCTCAGAGATGGAGGTGGACTCAGCGCTATCCCCCATTATGAGTGACCTACTTAGAGGGGCACAGAGATGGAGGTGGACTCATCACTATCCCCCATTATGAGTGACCTTGGAGGGGCCCAGAGATGGAGGTGGACCCTGTGCTACCCCCATTATGAGTGACCTCCTCACATGTTCCCAGAGATGGAGGTGGACTCAGCGCTATCGTCCATTATGAGTGACCTCCTTGGAGGGGCACAGAGATGTAGGTGGACTCGGTGCTCTCCCCCGTTATGAGTGACCTCCTTGGAGGGGCTCAGAGATGGAGGTGGACTCAGCACTATACCCCATTATGAGTGACCTTCGAGGGGCCCAGAGATGGAGGTGGACCCTGTGCTACCCCCATTCTGAGTGACCTCCTTACATGTTCCCAGAGATGGAGGTGGACTCAGCGCTAACCCCCATTATGAGTGATCTCCTAAGAGGGGCTCAGAGATGGAGGTGGACCCTGTGCTATCCCCCATTATAAGTGATCTCCTTAGAGGGGCTCAGAGATGGAGGTGGACTCAGTGCTATTCCCTGTTATGAGTGATCTCCTAAGAGGGGCTCAGAGATAGAGGTGGACTCAGTGCTATCCCCCATTATCAGTGATCTCCTTAGATGGGCACAGAGATGGAGGTGGACTCAGTGCTATCCCTCGTTATCAGTGACCTCCATAGAGGGGCTCAGAGATGGAGGTGGGCTCCGTGTTATCCCCCATTATGAGTGACCTCCTTAGATGGGCTCAGAGATGGAGGTGGACCCCGTGCTATCCCACATTATGAGTGACCTCCTTGGAGGGGCCCAGAGATGGAGGATGACTCCGTGCTCTCCCTCATTATCAGTGACCTCCTTAGAGGGGCCCAGAGATGGAGGTGGATTCAGTGCTATCCCCCATTATCAGTGATCTCCTTAGAGGGGCTCAGAGATGGAGGTGGACTCCGTGCTATCCCCCATTATGAGTGACCTCCTTAGAGGGGCTCAGAGATGGAGGTGGACTCAGTGCTATTCCCGTTATGAGTAACCTCCTTAGAGGGGCTCAGAGATGGAGGTGGACTCAGCGCTATCCCCCATTATCAGTGATCTCCTTAGATGGGCACAGAGATGGAGGTGGACCCTGTGCTATCCCCCATTATCAGTGAGCTCCTTAGATGGGCACAGAGATGGAGGTGGACTCAGTGCTATCCCTCATTATCAGTGATCTAAGAGGAGCTCAGAGATGGAGGTGGACTCAGTGCTATCCCCCATTATCAGTGATCTCCTTAGAGGGGCTCAGAGATGGAGGTGGACTCAGTGCTATCCCCCATTATGAGAGACCTTGTCACATGGTCTCAGAGATGGAGGTGGACTTCGTGCTCTCCCTCGTTATCAGTTACCTCCTTAGAGGGGCTCAGAGATGGAGGTGGACTCAGTGCTATCCCCCATTATCAGTGAACTCCTTAGAGGGGCTCAGTGATGCAGGTGGACTCAGTGCTATCCCCCATTATGAGTAACCTCCTTAGAGGTACACAGAGATGGAGGTGGACTCAGTACTATGCCTCATTACTGTCCTCACAGATCTCAACCTCTGCTCTGCATCAATGTAAGTGTCACCACAAACCAGACATCCATGGTTGTATCCATCCTGGAGGCGAGTGACTGTGACCAGGAGCTGACCCTAGAGGCCTGTGTGCTCATCGAGATACTGACCCCCGAATACAGAGGTGAGAACCCCAGCGAGTAATGTGCAGTCCTCTGCTGCTCCTGGATTCACAGGCTCTTGTCCTGTCTTCCAGGCCCCTTGTCCTTGTCCATTCAGTACAGTCTTCTTCTGGATTCTCATAAACCCGAGAGCCGAATGTCCTTCACAAACGAATCGCGTGAGATGAATGGGTCCTTCACAGGCAAACAGCGAGAGATGAATGGGACTATGAAGATCGAGAGGGGTGGACTCCAGTGTCACAACCACACCATCTTCCTCCAGGTGAGGCTTCGTCCTTGCTCCCCGACTTGCTGAGTCAGCTGCTTCTTGTTTTAGGTCTTGGTGGTTTCCTTCTGTAGGACTGTAGATTGGAGGACGTCTCTGAGGTCCAGGTGTCTTTTGCTGCATTTCCAGAGCAACTTGTCTCTCCTTGGCTTCTGTCCCCATCCAGTGAGCTCAGCGCCACTGGCCGGGTAGGTGGGGTGTGAGGGTTGGTCAGTGTGGGGCTGCAACATTGTGGGGAGGGGACCTCCACCTCCTGTATACTCATGCCAGATCTTCTTGTATAGATTTCCTTTCAAATGTGTGTAGAAGGCAAGATGTGTGAGCCAGACATGAAAATTAAGGTCAAGTAAGTACCCAAATAACTGCGAGTCCTGGTCCAGGAGACCACCAGCATGTCCACCTTCCCCCAGTAATGACCGAATGTATTATACATCATGGAGTCACAGGGTTTCCCGCAGCTCATATATACAGAGGTGCGGGTATATATGAGTAATATTGGCCATTAGCCACCGCCTGAAACATGTTAATAAAGCAGAAGACGGGTGTGTGTGCAAGGACCACGTCTCACAGTGATAGGGCTTCTGCATCATGTTGACTTCTTCCTCATATTGCAGTCATTCGGAGCTGGTGGTCCAGGATGGCGCCCCGTTCTCCATGTCCCTCAGCCTGTGCAACCTGGATGAGACTGCTCATCAGACCACACTGAGCATCAGCGTTCCAGATGGGCTGCGTTTTCGCAAAGCCAGCGTCACAGAGGTACGACAGATCCTGATCTACGCGGGTGATGTGATGCAGAAGCACTAACATGACCTCCTCCTGTCTGCAGGCTTCTCACAGGGTGTCTCTGGTGTGTGGAGACTTCAAGGAGCAGATACTGATGTGTAACGCCAGCCACCCGTATCAGAAGCGAGGAGTCTCGGTGAGACAATGTGGGGTGAAGGGAAGGATGCAGGGGGGAATGGCATAGAGAGAAGGGACAGTAATGGGCACAAGCAGCGCTCCTACCACCCTCACATTCTAGATATGGAGCAGAAACTGATGTATAATACCAGCCACCCGTATCAGAAGCGAAGAGTCTGGGTGAGACAATGTAGGGTGAAGGGAAGGATGCGGAGGGGGGAATCCAAGGGAGAGAGGGGACAGCAATGGGGAAGAGCAGCGCTCCTGACACCCTCACAGTCTAGATATGGAGCAGATACTGATGTGTGACGTCCGCCACCCATACCAGCAGTGAAGAGTTTGGGGGAGACAATGTGGGTTGGAGGGAAGGATGCTGCGGGGATGCGAGAGAGAGAGAGGGGACAGCAATGGGGACGAGCAGCGCTCCTACCACCCTCACAGTCTAGATAAGGACCAGATACTGATGTGTAACGTCCGCCACCCATACCAGAAGCAAAGAGTTTGGGGCAGACAATGTGGGATGGAGGGAAGGATGCTGGGGGGATGCTAGAGAGAGAGAGAGGGGACAGCAATGGGGACGAGCAGCGCTCCTACCACACTCACATTCTAGATAAGTAGCAGATACTGATGTGTAACGCCAGCCACCTGTACCAGAAGAGAAGAGTCTGGGGGAGACCATGTTGGATGGAAGGAAGGATGCGGAGGGATGGCAGAGGGAGAGGGGACAGTAATGGGGACGAGCAGCACTCCTACCACTCACATTCTAGATATGGAGCAGATACTGATGTGTGACATCCACCACCCGTATCAGAAGCGAAGAGTCTGGAGGATACAATGTGGAATGGAGGGAAGGATGCTAGGGGGATGGTAGAAAGAGGGAGGGGACAGCAATGGGGATGAGCAGTGCTCCTACCAAACTCACATTCTAGATATGGAGCAGATACTGATGTGTGACGTCCGCCACCTGTACCAGAAGAGAAGAGTCTGGGGGAGACCCTGTTGGATGGAGGGAAGGATGCTGGCGGGATGCTAGGGAGAGAGAGGGGACAGTAATGGGGACGAGCAGCGCTCCTACCAAACTCACATTCTAGATAAGGAGCAGATACTGATGTATAATGTCAGCCACCCATATCAGAAGCGAAGAATCTGGGTGAGACAATGTGGGATGGAAAGAAGGATGCTGGAGGTATGGCAGAGAGAGAGAGGGGACAGCAATGGGGACAAGCAACACTCCTACCACACTCGCATTCTAGATAAGGAGCAGATACTGATGTGTAACACCAGCCACCCATATCAGAAGCGAAGAGTCTTGGGGAGACAATGTGGGATGGAGGGAAGGATGCTGGGGGGATGCTAGAGAGAGAGAGGGCACAGCAATGGGGACGAGCAGCGCTCCTACCACACTCACATTCTAGATATGGAGCAGATACTGATGTGTGACATCCGCCACCTGTACCAGAAGCGAAGAGTCTGGGTGAGACAATGTGGGATGGAGGGAAGGATGCGGAGGGATGGCAAAGGGAGAGGGGACAGTAATGGGGACGAGCAGCACTCCTACCACTCACATTCTAGATATGGAGCAGACACTGATGTGTAATGCCAGCCACCCATACCAGAAGCGAAGAGTCTGGGTAAGACAATGTGGGATGGACCGAAGGATGCTGAGGGGGTGGAAGAGAGAGAGGGGACAGCAAAGGGGACAAGCAGCGCTCCTACCACCCTCACATTCTAGATAAGGACCAGATACTGATGTGTAACGTCCGCCACCCATACCAGAAGCGAAGAGTCTGGGTGAGACAATGTGGGATGGAGGGAAGGATGCGGGGGGATGCTAGAGAGAGAGAGAGGGGACAGCAATGGGGATGAGCAGTGCTCCTACCACACTCACATTCTAGATAAGTAGCAGATACTGATGTGTGACGTCCGCCACCCGTATCAGAAGCGAAGAGTCTGGAGGAGACAATGTTTGATGGAGGGAAGGATGCTGGGGGGATGCTAGAAAGAGAGAGTGGACAGCAATGGGGACGAGCAGCACTCCTACCACACTCACATTCTAGATAAGGAGCAAATACTGATGTGTAAAACCAGCCACCCGTATCAGAAGCGAAGAGTCTGGGGGAGACCATGTTGGATGGAGGGAAGGATGCTGGGGGGATGCTAGAGAGAGGGAGGGGACAGTAATGGGGACAAGCAGCACTCCTACCACTCACATTCTAGATATGGAGCAGATACTGATGTGTGACGTCCGCCACCTCTACCAGAAGTGAAGAGTCTGGGTGAGACAATGTGGGATGGAGGGAAGGATGCGGAGGGATGGCAAAGGGAGAGGGGACAGTAATGGGGACGAGCAGCACTCCTACCACTCACATTCTAGATATGGAGCAGATACTGATGTGTGACGTCCGCCACCCATTTCAGAAGCGAAGAGTCTGGGTGAGACAATGTGGGATGGATAGAAGGATGCTGGGGGAATGGCAAAGAGAGAGGGTGGACTGCAATGTGGACTAGCAGTGCTCCTACCACACTCACATTCTAGATAAGGAGTAGATACTGATGTGTAACGCCAGACACCTGTACCAGAAGCGAAGAGTCTGGGGGAGACAATGTGGGATGGAGGGAAGGATGCTGGGGGGATGCTAGTGAGAGAGAGGGGACAGCAATGTGGACCAGCAGGGCTCCTACCACACTCACATTCTAGATAAGGAGCAGATATTGATGTGTAACACCAGCCACCTGTACCAGAAGCGAAGAGTCTGGGTGAGACAATGTGGGATGGAGGGAAGGATGCGGGGAGGGGATGCTAGAGAGAGGGAGGGAACAGGACTGGGGACGAGCAGCTCTCCTTCCACACTCACATTCTAGATATAGAGCAAATACTGATGTGTAATGCCAGACACCTGTACCAGAAGCGAAGAGTCTGGGGGAGACAATGTGGGGTGAAAGGAAGGATGCTGGGGAGAAGCTAGAAAGAGGGAGGGGACAGTAATGGGGACGAGCAGCACTCCTACCACACTCACATTCTAGATAAGGACCAGATACTGATGTGTAACGTCCACCACCCATACCAGAAGCAAAGAGTTTGGGGAAGACAATGTGGGATGGAGGGAAGGATGCTGGGGGGATGCTAGAGAGAGAGAGGGGACAGCAATGGGGACAAGCGGCACTCCTACCACCCTCACATTCTAGATAAGGAGCAGATACTGATGTGTAACACCAACCACCCGTATCAGAAGCGAAGAGTCTGGGGGAGACAATGTGGGATGGAGGGAAGGATGCTGGGGGGATGCTAGAGAGAGAGAGGGGGCAGCAATGGGGACAAGCGGCACTCCTACCACTCACATCCTAGATATGGAGCAGATACTGATGTGTGACGTCTGCCACCTGTACCAGAAGAGAAGAGTCTGGGGGAGACCATGTTGGATGGAGGGAAGGATGCTGGGGGGAAGCTAGAGAGAGGGAGGGGACAGTAATGGGGACAAGCAGCACTCCTACCAAACTTACATTCTAGATAAGGAGCAGATACTGATGTATAATGCCAGCCACCCATATCAGAAGCAAAGAATCTGGGTGAGACAATGTGAGATGGACAGAAGGATGCTGGTGGTATGGCAGAGAGAGAGGGGACAGCAATGGGGACAAGCAGCACTCCTACCACACTCGCATTCTCGATATGGAGCAGATACTGATGTGTAACACCAACCACCTATCGAAGCGAAGGTCTGGGGGAGCAATGTGGGAGGGGGGAAAGATGCGGGGGGGATGTAGAGGGGAGAAGGGACAGAAATGGGGACAAGCATGCTCCTACAACACTACTTCAGATTAGAGATACTGATGTGTGGCCCGCCCCTCTACCGAATGAAGATTGGGGGGAGACAATGGGGGTGGAGGGAAGGTGAGGGGGGGAAATGTGGAGAAGAGGGGACAGCAATGGGGACCAGCAGCACCCCAAATGCACTCATACTAGTCACATAGCATTTCACCTTACTTCAGTGGTAGACCAGGACCTGATCATCCTCTCTGCTCCTCGGCCCCGTTTCCAATATTTTCGCGTTGCTCCAACGTGACCTGGGCTATATATTCCCGGGCCCCTAAATGTAAAGGGTGAGAGGGGAAGCCCCTCAGGGTCATGGGTCAGGCCTCAGTTGAAGATTTTTCATAATTTATTTTTTCTCACAGTGAGGGAAAATAAATCTCCGCAGTGAAGGTACGAGGGGGCCCGTATCCAATCCATGTCATCAGCAGGAGGCAAGTCATGACCTGTCCAGCAATGCCAAGCCAATGAGCAACAATGTACAGGCGACCGAGCGATGTTCTGCTGAAGTCAGTGGTGTAATAATCTTCAGGAGAAATCACTATGTATCTGTCAGGAGGAGAGGGCGATGTTTGCGTCTGTAGAGAAGCCGTGGATAATAACCGCGGATATTCACTATGTATCAGGAGGTGAGGACGATGTTCTGCAGAGCCAGTGGGTAATAATCTGCAGGAAAAATATCAATGATCTGTCAGGAGGTAGAGGAGTAATGTTCTGCGATCTGTAAGAGGGCAGAGGTGTAATAATCTGCAGGTAATCACTATGTACAGGGGGTAGAGGGCAAAGTTTTGCAGTCTGTAAGAAGCCATGGGGAATAACTTGCAGGGTATACATATATATTTGTCAAAATAAAGGGTGTGTTCTGCAGTCTGTTGAGAGGGGCAGGGTTAAAAATCTGCAGGGTATATTACATTAGTAGGAGGTAGAGCGATGTTTTGAGATCCGTAGAGAGGTCAGGTGAAAAAATCTGCAGGAGATTTCCTAGTTCAGGAAGAAGGGAGGGGTTCTGCAGATGTGTAGAGAAGTCAGTGGTGTAATAATCTTCAGGATATATCACTTTATCAGGAGGTAGAGGAGCGATGTTCTGCAGAGAGGTCGGAGTGTAATAATCTGCACTCCTCACTCCTCTAAATTGTAGAATAATCTTGCATCCTTTTTTGTAACCAGTTTAGAGGATTCCACCAAATACGTCTCATTCCTCAGGCGGGAAGAAAGAACTATGACCCACAAATATCAGGTGACTTCTGTCGGCCCCATTGTCACCCTCATTAATGTCCCAACATTATGTGTCTCAGCCACTAGTGTCCCCTCACCTTCTCCTTGTGTCGTGGTCATTGGTGTCCCCTCATCTCTTCCATGCCTTGTGGTCATCGGTGTCCCCTCATCTCTTCCTATGTGTGTTGGTCTCGGGGTCACTATTTCTTTCCGTGTGATAGTGGTCACTCGGTCGTCCACTCATTCTCTTCCATGTGTCGTGGTCATCGGTTTCCCCTCATCTCTTCCATGCCTTGTGGTCATCAGCATCCCCTCTTCTCTTTCTTGTGGTCATCGGTGTCCCCTAATCTCTTCCATATGTTGTGGTCATCGGTGTCCCCTCATCTCTTCCATATCTTGTGGTCATCAGCGTCCCCTAATCTCTTACATGTCTTGTGGTCGTATCCCCTCTTCTCTTCCATGTGTAGTGGTCATCGGCGTCCCCTCTTCTCTTCCATGCCTTGTGGTCATCGGTGTCCCCTCATCTCTTCCATGTCTTGTGGTCGTGTCCCCTCTTCTCTTCCATGCCTTGTGGTCATCGGCGTCCCCTCATCTCTTCCATGTCTTGTGGTCATCGGTGTCCCCTCTTCTCTTCCATGTCTTGTGGTCATCGGTGTCCCCTCTTCTCTTCCATGTCTTGTGGTCATCGGTGTCCCCTCTTCTCTTCCATGTGTCGTGGTCATCGGTGTCCCCTCATCTCTTCCATGTGTCGTGGTCATACGGTGTTCGCCCTCATCTCTTCCATGTGATCGTGGTCATCGGTGGTCACTCTTCTCTTCCATGTATGTGGTCATCGGTGTCACCCTCCTTCTCTTCCATGTCTTGTGGTAATCGGTGTCCCCTCTTCTCTTCCAATGTGTCGTGCGGTATCGGTGTCCTCATTTTCCATGTGTCGTGTCATCGGTGTCCCTCATCTCTTCCATGTCTTGTGGTCATCGGTGTCCCCTCTTCTCTTCCATGTCTTGTGGTCATCGGTGTCCCCTCATCTCTTCCATGCCTTGTGGTCGTATCCCCTCTTCTCTTCCATGTGTCGTGGTCATCGGTGTCCCCTCTTCTCTTCCATGTCTTGTGGTCATCGGTGTCCCCTCTTCTCTTCCATGTCTTGTGGTCATCGGTGTCCCCTCTTCTCTTCCATGTCTTGTGGTCATCGGTGTCCCCTCATCTCTTCCATGTCTTGTGGTCATCGGTGTCCCCTCATCTCTTCCATGTGTCGTGGTCATCGGTGTCCCCTCATCTCTTCCATGTGTCGTGGTCATCGGTGTCCCCTCATCTCTTCCATGTCTTGTGGTCATCGGTGTCCCCTCATCTCTTCCATATCTTGTGGTCATCAGCATCCCCTCTTCTCTTTCTTGTGGTCATCGGTGTCCCCTAAACTCTTCCATGTGTTGTGGTCATCGGTGTCCCCTCATCTCTTCCATGTCTTGTGGTCATCGGTGTCCCCTCATCTCTTCCATGTCTTGTGGTCATCAGCGTCCCCTAATCTCTTCCATGTCTTGTGGTCGTATCCCCTCTTCTCTTCCATGTGTCGTGGTCATCGGCGTCCCCTCTTCTCTTCCATGCCTTGTGGTCATCGGTGTCCCCTCATCTCTTCCATGTCTTGTGGTCGTGTCCCCTCTTCTCTTCCATGCCTTGTAGTCATCGGCGTCCCCTCATCTCTTCCATGTCTTGTGGTCATCGGTGTCCCCTCTTCTCTTCCATGTCTTGTGGTCATCGGTGTCCCCTCATCTCTTCCATGTGTCGTGGTCATCGGTGTCCCCTCATCTCTTCATGGTGTCGTGGTCATCGTGGTCCCCTCATTCTTCTTCCATGTATCGTGGTCATCGAGTCAACCCACCCCCCCTCATCTCTTCCATGTGTCGTGGTCATCGGTGTCCCCTCATCTCTTCCATGTCTTGTGGTCATCGGTGTCCCCTCATCTCTTCCATGTCTTGTGGTCATCGGTGTCCCCTCATCTCTTCCATGTCTTGTGGTCATCGGTGTCCCCTCATCTCTTCCATGTCTTGTGGTCATCGGTGTCCCCTCTTCTCTTCCATGTCTCGTGGTCATCGGTGTCCCCTCATCTCTTCCATGTCTTGTGGTCATCGGCGTCCCCTCTTCTCTTCCATGTGTTGTGATCGTGTCCCCTCTTCTCTTCCATGTCTTGTGGTCATCGGTGTCCCCTCATCTCTTCCATGTCTTGTGGTCATCGGTGTCCCCTCTTCTCTTCCATGTGTTGTGATCGTGTCCCCTCTTCTCTTACATGTCTTGTGGTCATCGGTGTTCCCTCATCTTTTCCATGTCTTGTGGCCATCGGTGTCCCCTCATCTCTTCCATGTCTTGTGGTCATCGGTGTCCCCTATTTTCTTCCATGTCTTGTGGCCAACGGCGTCCCCTCATCTCTTCCATGGGTTGTAGTCATCGGTGTCCCCTCTTCTCTTCCATGTGTTGTGGTCATCGGTGTCCCCTCATCTCTTCCATGGGTTGTAGTCATCGGTGTCCCCTCTTCTCTTCCATGTGTTGTGGTCATCGGTGTCCCTTCATCTATTCCATGTGTCGTAGTCATCGACGTCCCCTCATCTCTTCCATGTCTTGTGGTCATCGGCGTCCCCTCTTCTCTTCCATGTGTCGTGGTCATCGGTGTCCCCTCATCTCTTCCTTGTGTTGTGGTCTTCGGTGTCCCCTCTTCTCTTCCATGTCTTGTGGTCATCGGCGTCCCCTCATCTGTTCCATGTCTTGTGGTCATCGGTGTCCCCTCTTCTCTTCCATGTCTTGTGGTCATCGGTGTCCCCTCTTCTCTTCCATGTCTTGTGGTCATCGGTGTCCCCTCTTCTCTTCCATGTCTTGTGGTCATCGGCGTCCCCTCATCTCTTCCATGTCTTGTGGTCATCGGTGTCCCCTCTTCTCTTCCATGTCTTGTGGTCATCGGTGTCCCCTCTTCTCTTACATGTCTTGTGGTCATTGGCGTACCCTCTTCTCTTCCATGTGTCGTGGTCATCGGTGTCCCCTCTTCTCTTCCATGTCTTGTGGTCATCGGTGTCCCCTCATCTCTTCCATGTGTTGTGGTCAATGGCATCCCCTCATCTCTTCCATGTGTTGTGGTCATCGGCGTCCCCTCATCTCCTCCATGTGTTGTGGTCATCGGTGTCCCCTCATCTCTTCCATGTGTCGTGGTCATCGGCGTCCCCTCATCTCTTACATGTCTTGTGGTCATTGGCGTACCCTCATCTCTTCCATATCTTGTGGTCATCAGCGTCCCCTAATCTCTTCCATGTCTTGTGGTCGTATCCCCTCTTCTCTTCCATGCCTTGTGGTCATCGGTGTCCCCTCTTCTCTTCCATGTCTTGTGGTCATCGGTGTCCCCTCATCTCTTCCATGTGTCGTGGTCATCGGTGTCCCCTCTTCTCTTCCATGTCTTGTGGTCATCGGTGTCCCCTCTTCTCTTCCATGTGTCGTGGTCATCGGTGTCCCCTCTTCTCTTCCATGTGGGTGGGTCCGTGGTCATCGTTAGTCCCCCTCACTTCTTCCATGTGTCGTGGTCATCGGTGTCCCTTCAACTCTTCCATGTCTTGTGGTCATCGGTGTCCCCTATTTTCTTCCATGTCTTGTGTTCGTGTCACCTCGTCTCTTCCATGTCTTGTGGTCATCGGTGTCCCCTCATCTCTTCCATGCCTTGTGGTCGTATCCCCTCTTCTCTTCCATGTGTCGTGGTCATCGGTGTCCCCTCATCTCTTCCATGTCTTGTGGTCATCGGTGTCCCCTCTTCTCTTCCATGTCTTGTGGTCATCGGTGTCCCCTCATCTCTTCCATGTCTTGTGGTCATCGGTGTCCCCTCATCTCTTCCATGTGTCGTGGTCATCGGTGTCCCCTCATCTCTTCCATGTGTCGTGGTCATCGGTGTCCCCTCTTCTCTTCCATGTCTTGTGGTCATCGGTGTCCCCTCTTCTCTTCCATGTGTTGTGGTCATCGGTGTCCCCTCATCTCTTCCATGTGTCGTGGTCATCGGTGTCCCCTCATCTCTTCCATGTGTCGTGGTCATCGGTGTCCCCTCATCTCTTCCATGTGTCGTGGTCATCGGTGTCCCCTCATCTCTTCCATGTCTTGTGGTCATCGGTGTCCCCTCTTCTCTTCCATGTCTTGTGGTCATCGGTGTCCCCTCATCTCTTCCATGCCTTGTGGTCGTATCCCCTCTTCTCTTCCATGTGTAGTGGTCATCGGCGTCCCCTCATCTCTTCCATGTCTTGTGGTCATCGGTGTCCCCTCTTCTCTT
>JAODAL010025371.1:0-58753 GCA_025379985.1 Phyllomedusa bahiana
TTTGTTGGTTTTTGTTCAGGTAAAAAGTTGGGAGGCGGTAGGGGGGGGGGGAATAGGATTATACAATGTTACCACGACTCCGATTTTATCTGCTTTTGATTCCCTAATAGGTTGGACTTTTATGGACTGTTCAGTGTGGGTTCGAAATTTTTATAGAAAAATGGAGAAGACTATGGGTGATAATTGGATTTGTTAATGTAATGGATATAGGAAAAACTTGTCATGACAAAGTATATATTGTTATCTTGTAAATGATTACCATGCTTTCTTCTCAATAAAGTATTGTTTAAAAAAAAAAAAAAAATTTAATCCAGCAATTGTGTAGTTACCACAGGTGAATTGATAGGTGCCAAAAAATACCTTTTATTATCTGAATACATTACAGATACGTGTTTTTTCACTTTGGCGCACTACAGCTTTGTTCATTGAGGCACCTTGCACTTAAATGTGAGTACAGCAATTTTGTAGTCACCACAGGTGAATTGAAAGGTGCCAAAAAATAGCTTTTTTATTATCCGAATACATTTCAGATACGTGTTTTTTCACTTTGGCGCAGGCCAGCTTTGTTGATAGATCTACTTTGCAGTTAAGTTTGAATCCAGCAATTTTGTTTTGATTTGAGGGATTTGAGAATAGCTGTGATTTGCCGTCTTTTAATAAGAGACTTTCCAAAACTCTTCCATACCTTCTCAAATTTTTATATTTCTGAACATGGAGCGAAATTCATGTGGTAAGCGAGGAAAGAGGGGGGTAGGACATGGAGGTAGAGGTACGAGAGAAGGTGCTCCTTCCATGCTGGCGACAACACGCATGCCAGCGGATCATCAGTTGCAGGACCGTCAGGCCTGCCAATCGCTGGGGTCAGGGCCCTGTGAATCTCAGTAACGAACAGCGTCGCCAATCTGTCCTTCAGTGGTTAATGCAACCTGCATCCAGCATCTTACCTCCTCGTCTCCCAGTCACGGCCACAAATGTCGTCATAAGCATCATCAGCATACGACCAACATGAAGCAGACAAAATGTCAACTAGTGTACCCACCAATTTGGATAATCCATATTCTGAAGACCTCTTTGATGACAATATGCGGTTCGGGTCAGCAGGCATGTTAAAAGATCAGGAGGCCAAAGAGGATGATTTTCTCTGCTCTGACACCCATGTTACTGATGCCAATCAGAGGAGGAGAAGGAAGCCGTCAATCGCAAAAAATCCCGGCGGGGTTGGCAACGCCTTGCAGTCCCTCTTGCTTGTAGCCCACAGCTCCTGGATGCAGAATGTCAGGACGATGAAGTCAACTGTGTTGATGATGATGATGACAACATTGCGGATCCAACGTGGTCTTTTCAGCAGAATTTGCTTGCGAGCGCTTCATCACTGGACGAGGAGGAAGACGATGGGGTAGTGTCAGTACGGGTCCCGCCTCAAAAAGGGAGAGGGCGGTCGCAGAAGTCTGCTGATATGATTCCGCCAGCCACGGTCAGCGGAAACCCAGCTCCTCGCTTATCGCCGTCAAAAAGGTCCAGGACCTCTCAAGCCTGGGCCTTCTTTGAGCAAGCCTCTGATTCACCCAGCGATGTCATATGCCACCTTTGCCGTAAACGCATAAGTAGAGGCAAGAACCTTAGGTGGTTAACCACCACCAACATGTCTAGTCACATGCAGCGAATGCATGAGTTGAAATGGAGGCAACACTTGGCCAAAAAAGGCCAGACCGACGCCGGGCCTCCAACCACTGTCACACTCTCTGTCTCCGCCTCCTCCTCCTCCTCCGCCACCACCAAGCGTTCCTCAGCTGCCCATGTCTCTCAGAGTCATGATCAGGGATCAGCCTCCGCTTCAGCCTCCACCATCGCCCGAGTACCACCAGCACCACCAGAGACCCATCCTACCCCTTCTCCTCCCGCCAGTTTGATGACCTGCACGCCGTACAGCGGCCAGTCTAGCAGCCAGCCTTCTGTCTTCCAGGTTTGGGAGCAGAAGAAACACTTTAACCCAAACCATCCCAAAGCCAAAAGCCTGAATGTCGGCATTGCCAGGCTTTTGGCCTTGGAAATGTTGCCTTTCCATCTGGTGGACACAGATGGGTTCCGCCACGTCATGGCCCTTGCCTGCCCCCAATACCAGATGCCGAGCAGGCATTTCTTTGCCAGAAAAGCCGTCCCTGCCCTGGCCAGCCACGTGTCATCTAAAATTTCAAGCGCGTTGTCTGCATCTGTTTCCGGAAAAGTCCATCTGACCACCGACACATGGACTAGTAAGCACGGCCAAGGCCGCTATATCTCTGTGACAGCTCAATGGGTGAGCTGGGTGGATGTCTCTGGGGGTGACGGTGGCTCTCAGGCTCGGCGCACGCTCTTCAAAACCGCAGGGATGGTGCAGGGTTCTTTCCCCCAAGGTCCTCTGGTGGCATCACGTGCCCAAAGAAACCAGGCCGTGTTGAAATTAATCTGTCTTGGAGACCGTCCACACACAGGTCAGGAGCTGTGGATGGCTCTCCGCAACGAGACCGAGCACTGGCTGGGTGCCAAGAACCTTGTGCCAGGCAAGGTGGTGTGCGATAACGGGCGAAATCTGCTGGCCGCCCTTAAGATTGGTAGGCTGGAGCAAAATCCCTTTTCCTGGCACATGTAATGAAACCCTTTTCATCCCGAAATTTTTTAAAGAGGGTACCCGGGTTCCCCGGACTGTCGCTGAGGAAGGCTCGAATTTTAAGTTTTGCACTTTCCCCCGTTCGCAAACCCGCTTCGCCCCCCCCTGGCGCATTGCAGCGTCAGCTCGGCCTTCCCCTTTTAACCGTCTCATTTTTTAAAGTGGGAACACGCTGGAATTCCCCTCCCCATTCCCCCAGCCCATTGGCCCTTATGCAGTAAAGAAGTGAAACCCAAAAAATGGCCTTACAACGCAGGGGCAGACCTCGGGTGTTGAAACCACCGAGGGGGGGGATGGAGGGAGTGGAAAAACTCTGCAAAACCCTCCCCCCGCCAGTTTTGAAAAGCCACCAAAATGGGGCCCCCTTTCGGGGCAATGCCCTTTTCAGCATGAGCATTGTTTTTGAACTTTGTTCTGGAACATCGTTGGGCACCGAAAACCCCAGGGCCCCCGCGACGGAAAGGGGGAGGGCGGGAAAACAGATCGGGCACGAGCCCTTTTTCTCCCTCAAATCCACAAGGCCCACAGTTTCACCCAAATTTTATCGGTCCCTTTTATTAGGGAAGGGGTTTGGGGTTTCCCGGGGTTTGTTCAAATCAGCGCATCAGCTCTCAGGGCATCAAACTCAGGCAAGCCCGGGCTTTTGTTTTAAGATGTGCCGGAGGAAGCAGAGGAGGAGGAGGAAAGAGGAGGGATTCCCCAAAACACCGACTTTTACCGATCCCTCCTTGGGAAAAAAGGTTGGCGCGAATTTGAGGCGGAGGGGGAAAATGAAAGGGAAAATTTAGTTTACTATTTCCCCCCCCGACCCAGAGGGTTTTGGGAAAACAAGGCTCCAAACTCTCACCCTAGTGGCTTGGATGGGCCCCCCCCAAATTTTCCCCCAACATGATCCTCGCATTAAAAACCATCAAAAAGAACAACAGTTACTGGGTGGCCACCCTCCCGGGTCCCCCCTACAAAAACAAAACTCCGCACTTTCCTTCCACCCCCCCCAAATAGAGAGTTAAATGCAGAAATGGGGACCCCTTTCTGATTTTATCAACCCGGGGACAAACTGTTTCTCTGCTTTACGTTCCCCAAATGTCACATGGAACAACATCAGCGACGTGACAGCATTTGAGAAACCCAAATAAACCAAAGTGGGGGACAGCAAACAGCAGGCAAGGGGGCAAACCTAAGGGGAACCTCTGGCAATCTTTATTTACCACCTCACCAACGCATGCAATGCAAGGCACACATCCAACACACAGAGATCAGCTTAAGATCATGGTGCACGACTATCTGCGTCTCAACACCGATGTTTTTGTATGTGTTCCAGACCCAAAAGACTTCTGGGTATCCAAAATGGACCAATGGCCCGAGCTCGCTCGCCACGTCATAGAGGTGTTGTCCTGCCCAGCAGCCAGCGTCATATCTGAGCGGACCTTCAGCACAGCTGGAGGAGTCATTACAGACAAACGCATCCGACTTTCCACAGATAATGTGGATCGTTTGACTTTCATCAAGATGAATCAGGCATGGATCTCTGATGATGTTGGCTCCAATTGCCGAGGTCACCGATTAGTCGCTGGTCTACTTCACATTCCTCTCCAAACAGAAATGGTCCTCTTAAAAACTTTTTTTTAAAATGATCATTTCTTACTGCAATTTTTATTCTCTTTTCCCAACAGTTCATTTTGCTGGTTTTGCTGTGAGGAGACAGCAAGGTTTCATGACAACACCGTATTCCATTTACTCACTTTATCTTTAGAAGTTTTCGCATTGTCAATGGTTTTGAGGTCATGTTGCTGTGAGATACAGCTATAATTATGTTCCTTTGGAACAGAAATGTGGCTTTTATGTGGCATTTCTCCCTCACAATATTTAATGGTGGCTGAGAAGTCATATTTATAATTTTTTGGGGTCATGTTGCTGTGAGATACAGCAATAATCATGGTCCTTTGGAACAGAAATGTGGCTTCTAAGTGGCATTTCTCCCTCACATTTTTTAACAGTGGCTGAGAAGTCATTTTTATAATTTTTTGGGTCATGCTGCTTTGAAATGCAGCAATACTACAGGTCCTATTATAAAAAAATTTGTTTCTAACAGACATTTGTTCTTCACAATTGTCCAAAGTGGCTCAAGGGTCATGCTTTGAATTTTTGGGGGCATTTTGCTGTGACATGCAGCTATACTACAGGTCCTATTATAAAAAAAATGTTGTTTCTAACAGACATTTGTTCTTCACAATTGTCCAAAGTGGCTCAAGGGTCATGCTTTGAATTTTTGGGGGCATTTTGCTGTGACATGCAGCTATACTACAGGTCCTATTATAAAAAAATGTTGTTTCTAACAGACATTTGTTCTTCACAATTGTCAAGAGTGGCTCAAGGGTGATGGTGCTGTCAGAAACAGGAATAAGTAGGACACTGTTAATGGACACATATTGCAAAATGACTTGTTTTTGCAAGATCTTTAACATAGCTATCAATCCCTGTATTGAGACAACCCATTTAATACAATTAAAAAAGAGAAACAAAGACATGGTGGATTCCATCCTATTTTAAAAATGTGTTTTCTACAATTAAAACTACTAAAAAACTTGCATGTACAAATAGCTGGTACAACAATACCTCTGAATTGTACAAGGGAGGTACAGGAAAACTTGACCAGATGTAGGTATTCAGAGGACATGGAGTATGGAGCATGGACAGAGAACAAAGTACAGAGACAATTTCCTCCAGCACGTTGAGTAAAATGAGAAAAAGAATGCCAAGAAAAAGGGCACCTGGGTGGAACAGGAGCGTTAACCACCAGTATTTCCAAGTGAAGCTCAATTGGTCCGCACTCATACGGAGGGGCAAGCGCCACCCAGGACAGGGACAGTAATGTCCAGTGAAACTAAAAATGGTGGTTGAAAGACTCCTTTTCCGGACTTTTTAATCTGGGGTCATGCAGGTTTGGGGCTCATGCTGTGGCCCAGGACAGGTATAGTCAATGTCCAGTGAAACTAAAATGGTGGTTGAAAGACTCCTTTTTCCGGCACTTTTTAATCTGGGGTCATGCAGGTTTGGGGCTCATGCTGTGGCCTAGGACAGGTATAGTCAATGTCCAGTGAAACTAAAATGGTGGTTCAAAGACTCCTTTTCCCGGCACTTTTTAATCTGGGGGTCATGCAGGTTTGGGGCTCATGCTGTGGCCCAGGACAGGTATGGTCAATGTCCAGTGAAACTAAAATGGTGGTTGAAAGACTCCTTTTTCCGGCACTTTTTAATCTGTGGGTCAGACAGGTTTAATGGTCATACTGTGGTACAGGACAGGATAGTCAATGTCCAGTTCAACTAAAATGGTGGTTGAAAGACTCCTTTTCTGGCACTTTTTAAATCTGGGTGTCATGCAGGTTTGGGGCTCATGCTGCATTCCAGGACAGGGATATTCAATGTCCAGTTCAAGTAAAATGATGGTTCAAATTATACTGCCTTCTGGCACTTTTTAATTTTTGGGTCATGCAGGTTTAAGGGTCATGCTGTGGTGCAAGGCAGGGATAGTGAATGGTGTGTGTTTTTTTTTTCTGTGGCTTTTTTAACCTAAGTGTGTTGCCTAAGATGTAGCACGTATCCATTTGACTGTTGTGGATGTTAATTCCAGCTTCTCCAGCCCTGTTTGGGTGTAAGAATGAAGGTGTTGTTGCTCTCCCATAGACTTTAGTGGTCATCGATCATAATCTACCATCGACCATCGACTATCTTGTCGATGATGGTCGACTATCGACCATCGACCGATGTCGATGGCCAACGTAATCGCTCAACACTTCTCCTGATCTTATGTCACTGTAACAAGAATAGCTAGGAATAGCAGAGCTGGTATGCCAATGACTGCTACAGAACCATTCAAAGTCTGACTAGACAGTGTGAGTCTGAAGCTGATTGTGACTTTATGCAACAGTATGGTAAAAAAAACTTTAAGGGCCACTTGTATGAAAACTGTCTAGTTCTAAAATTCACTTTGCTGCCCACAGCAACCAATGAGAGTGCCCTTTTAATTTCATATAGTGCTCTGGAGGAATGAAAGCGGCACTCTGATTGGTTGCTGTGGGCAGCAAAGTGAATTTTAGACCTAGACAGTTTTTTACATGTGGCCCTAAATTTCCGTCATAATCATAGTTGACATAATGTTTTAATTGGAAGAGCAATGTCTTTCTTTGAATTATTTTCTCTGTGCAGTCTGTGATTCCTTTTATTGCTTCTAAAAACGGTGCAGTCTAATAACCATGATGTCAAAACTACAATATGGAGAAAATCACCTTAAAGGAGTTTTCTCACAAAAAGATTTCCTTTCAAGAGGACAGTTAAATGAAGATTTTTTCTAAAAACATTGGTCAATAAATTTTACTAGTCATGCGTTTTTTATGTGCTCCTAAGTGCACACAGGTTTCTATGTTTACCTGCATACCAGACGGACGTCTATTATCTGATTAGCTGAGAGCAGGGACATCTGTTATCTGATAAGCTGAGAGCAGAGATCAGGGAGTGACATCACCAAACTGATGGACTGAGATTGAAGCAAACTATTTATATCTAACAAGATTAGCTTCACTAAACAAAAGCTACAAGTGCTATGAGGACTGAATCTATAATCTTGTTAGAGATAACAATCTCCTGTAATGGCCTGCTAGAAGTTAAATATGCTAATCATTGCTGTAGAACTCCCCACTGCCTGAGGAGATAAATGCAAAACTAAAATTCAGTCAAACAGTGTGGTGAAAAAACCTTTTTAAGATGTGACAAAGATAAAATTGGGAACTAATAAGAGGCTACAATGTTTTCTAATGTTTTCTGGTTTTCTCAGGTATATTTTGGCATTGGATATAGGTTTTCAGTTGAGTGATAGACACTTTATTTTATGATTGTCTTTTTTCTGTAACCAAAGACTCTACAGATTTCTTTGTATAACCATATGTGATTTATGGTTACTGTATTTGTGATTAACCTAATGGAATCTGTTGCACTTTTGAAACTAAAAACTTCAATAGAAACAGTTTTGAAAAACAAAAGATGTACTGTCTGGGTGGCAGGTTCATCCACTTTAATGTGCATTACCCCATATTTATAGAAGACAGATGGACCATTGTACATAGTCAACATTTTGTTTCACCCCTACAGAGGGCTGCCATAAGTAATTTCAGGGTCTCATACAGCTTAAGCATCTGGTAACCCACTCCCATTACTCGTATCTTACCCCGTTTCAGCAGACCCCCTTTTTCATAAAGTTTAATCAAGGCCCTTGACAGGACTGCCAGTGTTGTCCTATTGACACTTCTGCCCCAACCTCTTTATAGATTGCAAGGTCTTTTGAGCATTTCCCGCACACCTTTTCTTTTATTTGTTCATGCATTTGTGTCTATATAATGTTCAGTTTTGTCTGTATCTGTACCCTCTGTATTGGAAAAAGGTGCTATACAAAGCTGGTATCCAGTAAATAAAAATATTCTTCAATAAGGGAAAGATAGGCAAAAAATTAAAAAAGTGATACTCAACTATCTGTCCCCAGCTGCAGCTGTTACCAGGCTCGTCTTAACAGCATAATGGACCCTTGGGCAGAGATGTACCCTGGGCACCCCAACCAACATAACCACTCACAGAAATAAATATGTACATTAATCAATAACAGAAACTTATAACCCACAGCACCACTATATAGAGACCAGAGAGTGGTCAGACAGCAGCTAAGGTCACATCACATGACAGTGAATAAAGCACTGATCCAACACAGAAGAGAAATAACCCCTGAAATCCAGGGACTCACAGGAGACATCAGATCTGATAAGTCGTGTTTTTTTCCCATTTCTTCACTATTTTGTCCAGGCCAACATGATGACTTCTCCCAACTAATTCCTGCATAATTTACAACACAAACATCTTAGACTTCTAGGTTTTACAGCACCTCCCTACCAATTCCTGTCTCTGGTATGGGCACCCCTCATTAAGTAAGTAGGTAGTAATGATGCCAACAATTAATTAGGTAGGCATACAGACCCTAGAAGGTAGGTATATATGCCCAATAACCAAATATAAAAAAATAAAAAATATAAAAAAAATATATATATATATATATATATATATATATATATATATATATATATATATATATATATATAGGTGTTAATATATGGGATCCTCCAAAAAAGTGCAAAACTAGAACAAATAACCCCTTAACTAAATCATAACTTTTAATAATAAGGTTAAAAGTATATCAAACAATCACAATACAAAAAGACTCTAGGTAATACAACAATATAAAAGTGCATTAGGTGATAGATCACTCACCACCTCCCATGGATTGTGTCATACTGGACAAATTCCAAAACCAGTATTGGAGTTATGGATAAATAAACTATCCCTAAGCACTACAGTCCTAGTCACTGTCCCTTGACAGGGAACCCGCCCTGATAAGAGCGACCCTGCAAAGTTACCCTCAACAACCTCCTCACTGCAACCTAATGAGCTCCAAAATAGGGAGTGAGCAAGTATCTTGAATCACGGATCATAACCTAAACGCATTTCACCAAAGACATGACAGTCTTTTCATCAGTAGGTATTTTCTGTTGTCTAGGGGTAACCATAGGTCATCAAATTCTATGTCCACTAGGAGAGGCTAATAGGACATGGTGTTGTCCTTACATGTCCTAAGTGTTCCTATTATATAAGGACTGCCTAGCATAGTTTGAGTTATTCTTGGTGCACGTTGCCTTATTTAGTTTCCCTTACGAGTAACATGACCTGTTAACATACAGCTTTGTTTAGTGCTATCTTATTTTAGGAGGGAACCTGCTCAGTATTTAGTGTTTTGTAGTGTTGCCGACAGTAACAGGTAGGTTTTTGGTATGGACTGTTTCTGTACAATGAGACTTGGAGACATAAATTTAGTATTATTTGTGTAAAAAAGAAGGAAACAGTTGGGTTTTAAATATTTATACAATAAAATGGAAAGTAAGATAAATGAAATGTCTGAACACGGAGTATATGTACGTGTTAGAATTTCAAAACATTTGGCTTATTAAATTCTCCTTAATGTGTTTAAAATCTTGGTCTAGCACTGAAAAGGTGAATACTTGGTAACAATTCTGAACATCATGTTTAAACATTGAATTATTCTTTTCTATTGTATTGCACCTCAAACCCTTTTCATATGCATCTATGAAATGCATTGTAATCTCTTGGAAATAATCCATTTAAAAAGCAAATACATCTATGTAAATTATTAACTGTAAAATAGATTTTATTTTTCCATATAGCTAGCTGTATATTAGCTCCTAATATGTTGAAAAATATTCTTTCAGCATCACATCAGTTCACTAATCATTTAGTATTTACTATCCAAAGTATATTATCTACCTCATGCTTTAGAGAGACAAACAAAAAAGCTATCAGTAAATTCAATGATCTGAAAAATTGAAACAAATCTCTCTTCATTTTATGCACTAAAGCAATACTTTCCAAAAAGATAAATGTAGGATTTTCTCAATCTTTTAAGTATTACTTCTGTATAGTGTGTATAAAGTTGTGCTTTCTAAAAAATCAAGAAGATAATTGCAATAACATATTTTTTTTAAATGATTGCTCTACTCCACTTAGTATATAAAGTATGAGCAACTAATAATCTCCATAACCAAAAACTGCCCTTGTTGCCTATAAGGTAGTATAGCAACAAATTGGTTGTTATAAGAAATAAGGCCAGTTTTTGTGAGATCAAAGGGTGCCAATCAGTTGCCATCAGTAGTCTTATGAAGGCTTCCATAGCTGCCATGTTAACATTTCTATTACTTCCTACCCAAAGCAGGAAGTAATAGAATTGTCATCTTGATGTACCTCTCTGCATTAATTATGTAATGCAGGGGGGTAGACAAGCAATCGGCACTCCTATTGATCAATTACCCTATGGGGACTAAGTGTAAAGGTAAAAAATTTATATTTTTTAAAGTATAAAAAATACTTAAAGGAATTGTCTCCCTACAGAGTTTCATAGGATGCATGAATGAAATACTCTGTCACTTCCTGGTTCAGACTGACTCTAATTTGCATACAGCTCCTTGGTGTCTTCAATGCTGTGCTTTCAGTTGCTAATTAGGTCAGATAAGCTCAGAAGATTCTTGGAAACTACAAGCAGGACTTTTTTTCTGATCCCTGAAACAAAAGCCCTAATTAGTGCTGTTTACTTTAGATAAATCAAGCCTTTTCCTGCCCAGCAGCACAGAGGCTGCCATGACCTGTGTGATGACATCACTCACTGCTATCACATAGAACAAACAGCAGGGGGGGAGAGCTGTACATAGGTCGGTTACTGAGGGAACTGAAATAGCCAGGGAGGTGATAAATTCACTTGTATCTCCTTAACAAAAACAGATGAATAAGGCAATATATTTGGAAAATGTCTTCATTTTGTGTTCCCTACAATTTGAAAGCTATTCTTTGTAGCGAGACAACCCCTTTAAGGCAACATGTATGAAGATCGGCGCATTGAAATGGCTGTTTTCATGTATTTTAGCATGAAAACTGCGCCTGATGTATGGCCGCGCCCGAAGTGCGCTCACAAATGCGGTGTAAAGTTGCCTGCACCTCACCTGTGTGTGAGGCGCATTGCGGAACTTAGGTGCATTAACATGTATTAAGTTTCTAGACAAGCTGGAAATCCGAGATAAATCATTAAGCATGTCAGTGAATAGAAATCCTGCTTGGAGGACCACAGGTCCCAGCAATACCTGTTCTGTGCTGGCTATTGCTGTATGTAATAAATAAAATAAAAGGTGAAAGCAGCAAAAATGTATCACAAATTGTTGGTATTAAAAATAAAAAAAATGAACATCAGTACAACATCATCATTGGCTTATTTAATGTAAAATTAGTTTACATTTCTCGGAATTTGTAAGACATTTTATCGCTGATATTTCTTTTTTTGGAGATATTATATATATTTCCATTATTTTTAAATGATCCATTTTTTCAATACATTGAAATATTTTTTAGACAACTTGGATATTTATCTTTATTAATGAATTAATTTTATTGCCAAATAATTTTTATTCTTGTACTGTTGTAACTGTAGACCTCAAGAACATTTTGCCCCATTAAAATAAGTTCTAGCTCCACTTCGCCTCCTCCGGCTCAGTTAGACCACATTGAAATAGGTTTGCCTTTCGGAGCCGTAATGCGCCTCACTTTGCCAACCTGCATTCCTACATGCGTCGGTGATTTCGAATCTGGTGCATAACGCCCACAGCACGCCCAAATAACGCCCCATCATGTTAGGCACATTACAAAGTGGCGAAGCTTGCGCCTAACATTGCATTTGAGCGTCCGACAGCGGAGTCGGCACAGTGAGGCGCAGTATACGCCTGAAAACAGGCGGAAAGCTCGATTATACATGTCGTCCTAAATGTTCAATTCACCCCCCTTTTGCCATTTTATGAATAAAAAAGTAAAACAATTTTATTAAACGAATAACTATTAATAATATCATTTATCCCGTATGCTATAGAACACTGTAGAAGAAAAAATATTCCTTAAAAATTGGAATAAAAAGTGACCAAAAAAAATCACAGGAATCCCTAAATGGTACCAATAAAAATGACACTTCAGTCTCCAAAATATGAACCCTTATTTAGGCCCATAGATAGAAAAACAAGGTATTTGTAGAAGAAAATGGTGCTGCAGAGCAAATTTAAGAAACTAAAAATGTTTTATTTTTTTATTTTTTAAAGTACTAAAACATAAAGAAAACTCTAAACCTTTGGTATCCCTGGAATCACACCAACCTGCACAATACAGATAACACATGATGTATGCCTAAGAAAGAACAACAAAAAAATAAAACAAAAATGGCGCAAGTGTGTTTTCTTCACATTTCACCCTCTTTTTTGGTTTCCCAGTATATACTATTGTACCATCAATGGCACAATTAAAAAGCACATCTTGTCCCACAAAAAACAAGCTCTCATATGTCTGTGTAGAAGGAAAAAAAGTTAATTTATGGCTCATGGAAAGCGGGAGGAAAATTATGAAGAGCCAAAAGAGTATGATGTGCTGTCTGGTAGGGGTTAAGAAAAGTATCCACTTTATTAATACAAAAAATTATCATAAGCTATCACAGAATAAAATAATTTGAAAACCAATTAAAAAACACATAATACTGGCATTCCATACCAGTGCATTGTTAGGGATATGTCCAGAGGTAAGTGAAATATATTACAAATAGTATCCAATTCACACCATACAAATACATAATAGACACATGTCACAATTCATAAAAAGATAAACAAGATAATAGCTTATATAATTACAAATAAAATAAAGTGCCACAAATTATAATATAATCCATCATCATAAGAACAAGGGAATACAAATCAAAAATGAGTCAAAATATTGACCCAGCCAAGAACATTACCATTACCACCCCTGTGTGTGTTCAGCTGAAATAAGTCCTCATTTTTTTGTTGTTCTATTAAACCTTTTTTTCAGCAAATGTTGCTTAGCATTGTAAGAACCTATAGGGTTTGTCAGTCTTAAATGTGTCTAAAATCTGAAACTTTTTATGAGGGTTTTGGAAAAGTGACTACATTCACTATTACTCAGAAGTGTATATATATTGCCACATGTCACGGTTTTCCTGAGTAACTGCATAGAAAACAGTGGATCCTCTGGTTTAAGGGGCCCCTTGTCATCACCAGCACCCACCGCAAAGCAGAAAAAGGCTTTGCTGCAGGGAACCTGCAGGTTGCTACCCCCGACGTAGATACTAGTGGTGGCAGCCGAAGGAGGAGGCGTAGACCACAGGAGTAAGCAGGAACCTGGAGCAGCAAGATGAATGGACAGGCAGGCAGGTACGGCAAGAAAAGCAATTAGCAAGGAGAAGTAGACAGGCTAGCCATAAGCAAGAACAGCAGACGGTACCGTAATAGGATTCGCTAGGGAACACACAGCAGAGCGTAACTAAGGAATGGACACCAACAGCTGGACATGGAGAGCAGGAAATGGAATACCTAAAAAGCCCCCGCCAAACGCGCATTGGAGGAAACATAATTATCTGTTGCGCGCTGGTCCTTTAAATTCAGGGAACTGGTGCGTATGCACTCCTATTGGCCGGTAGGGAATGTGTGTCTCACAGGGGGAAAATGCAGAGGAAGCAGGATGGGACCAGGTGAGTACAAGCGGAGCGGGAGTTGGGAGAGGGCCGCGGCACGAGCCGTTACACCACATAGCAATACACGCAGATAAATCTGACAACACTGGAACCAATGGATTTTAATAAGTATGTTTTTTTTATTACAATACAAATAATAAATGTATATATTAAGAAAATAACCCACACATGATGAAGAATAAGTACATAATATCATTATACCACAAGGAATCTAAGTGCATGGAAAAAAACATTTCATTGATATAATCTTTAACTAGGTGCTTTAGTGTAGCAAACCTAGTTCAATATATCCTGTTTGGAAACTCTGACTGCTTTGAGGAAGTTCTCTGTTTAGGATTGTAATTGCTAATCCAGGGTATAGAGTGGTTACAAACATTTTCAGGCTTTTTTCCAGAGGTGGTGCTGAAGTTATATTAAAAATGTAATGGCCAGATGTCATGTCCCCAAACATTACAGTTTCCAGTAGAGGGACACTTAGCTCATTATCAATAGACCATTACAAGTGGAAATAATACAGGTGCAAAGAACCCCTTTAAATAAACAAGAGAGCTTATTCAGAAGCATTGGAGTCATTTAAGTATTAGCACACACAATGCTAGGTGCACATCATGAGAGCATACATTATTTCATGGGGCTACAGTCTTCCATAAATATGGTATATGATTTTTGTTTAACTGTAAACTTTTGTTTAAAGGTTTAAGGCGTTTAGATTCGTTCTATTTTGCAGACCCTACATTTGCAACTATTTTGTTCCTAGAAATCCAATATACACATGGAAATATGAGCAAACTGTATTCTACATAGATGAATAACAATATTACAGCTGAAGCTGTTTAATATTAGGTAATTAAGGTTACCAAATTGCAGAAATAAAGAAATCGATATACAGTAAATGAAACAAAATGTTCAAGAGGGATCATTACAAAGAGATTCTAAGAAAGTAATCTACGAGTTTAAAAATAGACAAAATAGCTCATGGCACTTTGCACAGTTAGAATTTCAGAATGCTTATATCTAGAAAATGTACTCCCTAGGGACAAAATACAATCTTTTTCATAACCAACTGAAATAAGCGTGCTTGGTCTGCCCAAAAGAAGTGATTTCCGGCTAATTCATGCAGCTATATTTTATTATTTTCCCATTATATCTTTATTAACGGTGCCAATTTTCAAAATCAATTTTCTCAAAGTAAAATGTATAAAATACAAATGTAATCATATAATCCAATAAGCAATACAATAGACATAATCAATATAAGCTGTAGCAAACTGTTACGGTTCTCAGCAAGTTATCCTGGATACAGCAAGTGATTTAAATGTGTGCAAAATGTGTCATGCTTTTTGCTGCCAGAATTATTGTCTTCTGTTTTAACTGCATTAACGCAGGCAGTGCAATATTTTACCTGTAGTCTATTACTTGTAAAGGGTTCCAAAAAGTTATTATTGTTCATGTTAAGATTTTGGTTTTGCAGAAAAGATATATAGGCTGTGTTGATATGAGGCATTTTCATAGTGTATACATCACAGTTGTTGCCCTTTTTGCATTTTAGCTAAAATGACAGGAAACCTTTCTCAAGAGTGACAAAAAGGCAGCAAAATATCTATACGTGAACATACGCTTAAAGTGCACCAAGTCTATGTTAGAGAGCAAGGGCCGGAATAATGCATTAGCAGACTTAGGGCACCACCTTATGCCAGACAGGAAGCGGCATTAGGATGGAAGAATTAGGCTTTCAAAATAAGCCTTTTACATACATGGTAGATGTTGGGTGTTATATATCCAGCACCTGCCTCCAGAACCTGAAACTAGAGATAACACTCATCCTGATGGGCAAACTACTTTACCACAATATTTAAGCAGAAATGCAGGAGGGAAGCCACTTCTTCCACCTGCTAATCAGCCACCCCCCCCCCCACACCCTCCGGGTGCTGACCGGTTACCATGGCATCCTGGGGTCTAATAAATACTCACAGGACTGCCACCTTACAACTCCTTTTATACCCTGTACGAGTCATGTTGTAAAATAAGAGTTGTAATTGTATACTACTCAGCAATACATTAGTATTGCAGCATTGTGTACAAGCAATCACACCCCTTTGTGGTCAAGTATCCTAGGTGAAACTTAAAATACCAGTACAACATAAAGCGGTGTTAAAATATTTTTTTTTTCTTTCCACCTGGCAAGGGTAGGAGGACAGGGGACACAGCAGCAGGCACTATGCATCAGGTACAGGTATTTTAAATTTCTGTGTAGAGGATGAATGGTGGCACCATTTGCCTGACTCATCTAGGACACCTAACTACCTTGCCCTGGCCATGTAGGGGGCTAACATACAATTCTCACAAAAAGATATTTGGCTTTTGAAGTTTCAGGATGAACATTAAATTTTTATACATTTTTTTTTAAATAAACTAAATGAAAGCATCTCTAAACATTAGAATTCACATGTCTAACTATTCAGTGTCTATGTTTTGCACAACTTAGTGATCTCTAACAAGGAACCTAATGGCAAAATTCATAACAGGTGTTTGATCCCTGAATCGCCCAATAAATTTAGGGAAATAATTTGAATTGGGATTTAAACAGTCCTCCTCATCATACTGTTCACATTTTGACATCATGAGACCAAGACAACACTTTTCAATTGATTAACAATACTTCACCATCATGAGGCTTCAAGCAGGATGCTCTCAGACGGAAGTGGCCACTGAGCTTACAGTGTCACAGAATGTTATCAGCAGGTTGCAAGGGAGATACAGAGAGACTGAAAGAACCACAGAAAGTGGACATTGTTTGGCTACATCCCACACTGATGACTGTTTCAGTGTAAACAATGTCCACGCAGAGCTAGATGATGAATGCCACACAACTCTAGGCACATTTAAGGGAGGTGAGAGGCAGCCAAGTGTCATGTCAGATTATTCGTAACTAGTGTTGAGCGATTATTATCGACAAAGTTGAAATCGGCACAGTTTTAATGGTGATCGGATTTTTTAGATCATGCGATAATTTAGGATAATATCTGTGCATCATCTATTAAGATTGCGCCTTTTTCGGCACTTCCTGTAATTTTGGCGGCCAGCAAATCAGATTACAGAATAGAGCAGGGTGAGATGTGTGTGCGACGTCATGACTGGGATGTGTATGGTTGCGATTGGCTGGAAAAATCACATGACCTCGTTTTACATAGAACAGCGTTTTCTGTTCAGCCTCAGTGTCTCTCAGCGTCTCAGAGCAGAAGGACGTGTGCTCTGCTTGTGTCCAAACAGCTCAGGGAAATAATTATCTTTCTCCACAGAGAAACCACTAAGAGTAGCTGTGATCCGCACAATTTAGTTAGATTAGAGATTGGAAGATTTTATATAGTTAGGTAGAAAATTTTAAAGGAGCATCTACCGCTGTAAAGTCACGGCGGGAAGCAGAGGGGGGCCCCCGCGGGCGAACACAGACAAGCTCTATAAAGAATACTGGATAAAGTTCACCAAGACTTAGTGTAGACATTGCAATAGCTTTATTATTAACAGTTTTCTATTGAAATATTTCCTGAATATTGGGCAGCCTGAACTTAAAGGATACACATCTTTTCTAGTAACTGCAGGTCTCTTTGTTAGATGCAAAACTCCACTTTTATTATCAGTATACATTTCAGATAGGTGTTCATTTTCAATTTTGCCCATTCCACTTTTGTTGATATATCCACCTTGCACTTAAATTTGAATCCAGCAATTTTATAGTCACCACAGGTGAATTGAAAGGTGCAAAAAAATATCTTGTATTATACGAATAGACAAGCTCTATAAAGAATACTGGATAAAGTTCACCAAGACTTAGTGTAGACATTGCAATAGCTTTATTATTAACAGTTTTCTATTGAAATATTTCCTGGATATTGGGCAGCCTGAACTTATAGGATACACATCTTTTCTAGTAACTGCAGGTCTCTTTGTTAGGTGCAAAACTCCACTTTTATTATCAGTATACATTTCAGATAGGTGTTCATTTTCAATTTTGCCCATTCCACCTTTGTTGATATATCCACCTTGTACTTAAATTAGAATCCAGCAAGTCAGCACAGGTTGATAGGTGCCAAAAATACCTTGTAATATCCGAATAAATTTCAGATACATGTTTTTTGACTTTGGCGCACTACAGCTTTGTTCATTGAGGCACCTTGCACTTAAATGTGAATACTGCAATTTTTTAGTCACCACAGGTGAATTGATAGGTGCCAAAAAATACCTTTTATTATCCGAATACATTTCAGATACGTGTTTTTTCACTTTGGCGCAGGCCAGCTTTGTTGATAGATCTACTTTGCAGTTAAATTTGAATACAGCAATTTTGTAGTCACCACAGGTGAATTGATAGGTGCCAAAAATACCTTTTATTATCCGAATACATTACAGATACGTGTTTTTTGCACTTTTGCCCAGTCCAGATTTGTTGATAGAGCCACCTTGCAGTTAAATTTGAATCCAGCAATTGTGTAGTTACCACAGGTGAATTGATAGGTGCCAAAAAATACCTTTTATTATCTGAATACATTACAGATACGTGTTTTTTGCACTTTTGCCCAGTCCAGATTTGTTGATAGAGCCACCTTGCAGTTAAATTTGAATCCAGCAATTGTGTAGTTACCACAGGTGAATTGATAGGTGCCAAAAAATACCTTTTATTATCCGAATACATTACAGATACGTGTTTTTTGACTTTGGTGCACTACAGCTTTGTTCATTGAGGCACCTTGCACTTAAATGTGAATACTGCAATTTTTATTCTCTTTTTCCAACAGTTCATTTTGCTGGTTTTGCTGTGAGGAGACTGTAAAAGACAGCAAGGTTTTATGACAACACCGTATTCCATTTACTCACTTTATCTTAAGAAGTTTTTCGCATTGACAATGGTTTTGAGGTCATGTTGCTGTGAGATACAGCTATAATTATGGTCCTTTGGAACAGTAATGTGGCTTATAAGTGGCATTTCTCCCTCACAATTTTTAATAGTGGCTGAGAAGTCATATTTATAATTTTTTGGGGTCATGTTACTGTGAGATACAGCAATAATCATGGTCCTTTGGAACAGAAATGTGGCTTCTAAGTGGCATTTCTCCCTCACAATTTTTAACAGTGGCTGAGAAGTCATTTTTATAATTTTTTGGGTCATGCTGCTTTGAAATGCAGCAATACTACAGGTCCTATTATAAAAAAATGTTGTTTCTAACAGACATTTGTTCTTCACAATTGTCCAAAGTGGCTCAAGGGTCATGCTTTGAATTTTTGGGGGCATTTTGCTTTGAAATGCAGTTATACTACAGGTCCTATTATAAAAAAAATGTTGTTTCTAACAGACATTTGTTCTTCACAATTTTCAAGAGTGGCTCAAGGGTGATGGTGCTGTCAGAAACAGGAATAGGTAGGACACTGTTAATGGACACATATTGCAAAATGACTTGTTTTTGCAAGATCTTTAACATAGCTATCAATCCCTGTATTGAGACAACCCATTTAATATAATTAAAAAAGAGAAACAAAGACATGGTGGGATTCCATCCTATTTTAAAAATGTGTTTTCTAGAATTAAACTACTAAAAAACTTGCATGTACAAAATAGCTGGTAAAAACATTCCTCTGAATTGTACAAGGGAGGTACAGGAAAACTTGACCAGATGTAGGTTATTCAGAGGACATGGAGTATGGAGCACGGACAGAGAACAAAGTACAGAGACAATTTCCTCCAGCACGTTGAGTAAAATGAGAAAAAGAATGCCAAGAAAAAGGGCACCTGGGTGGAACAGGAGCGTTAACCACCAGTATTTCCAAGTGAAGCTCAATTGGTCCGCACTCATACGGAGGGGCAAGCGCTACCCAGGTCTTGACTGTGTACTGAGGAAGGCTGGAGTTCTCACACTTCCGCTTCCGCACTCTGCTTCAGCATGACAGTTTTTGTTGCTGCGTCATCAGGGCATTTTAACCTGCGTGTTAATAGATGACGGACGCCAGCCTGGGCTCTCACCGCACCCACTGTAACTCCGGCCCTGGGTCATGCTGTGGCACAGGACAGGTATAGTCAATGTCCAGTTCAACTAAAATGGTGGTTGAAAGACTCCTTTTTCCGGCACTTTTTAATCTGGGGGTCAGACAGGTTTAATGGTCATACTGTGGTCCAGGACAGTTCTAGTCAATGTCCAGTGAAACTAAAATGGTGGTTGAAAGACTCCTTTTTCCGGCACTTTTTAATCTGTGGGTCAGACAGGTTTAATGGTCATTCTGCGGTACAGGACAGATATAGTTAGTGTCCAGTGAAACTAAAATGGTGGTTCAAAGACTCCTTTTTCCAGCACTTTTTAAATGTGGGGGTCATGCAGGTTTGGGGCTCATGCTGTGGCCCGGACAGGTATAGTCAATGTCCAGATCAACTAAAATGGTGGTTGAAAGACTCCTTTTTCCGGCACTTTTTAATCTGGGGTCATGCAGGTTTGGGGCTCATGCTGTGGCCCAGGACAGGGATAGTCAATGTCCAGTTCAACTAAAATGGTGGTTGAAAGACTCCTTTTTCCGGCACTTTTTAATCTGGGGTCATGCAGGTTTGGGGCTCATGCTGTGGCCCAGGACAGGGATAGTCAATGTCCAGTGAAACTAAAATAGTGGTTGAAAGACTCCTTTTTCCGGCACTTTTAAATGTGGGGGTCATGCAGGTTTGGGGCTCATGCTGCGTTCCAGGACAGGGATATTCAATGTCCAGTTCAAGTAAAATGATGGTTCAAATAATACTGCCTTCTGGCACTTTTTAATTTGTGGGTGATGCAGGTTTAAGGGTCATGCTGTGGTACAAGACAGGGATAGTGAATGGTGTGTGACTTTTTTTCTGTGGCTTTTATAGCCTAAGTGTTGTGCCTAAGATGTAGCAGGTATCCATTTGACTGTTGTGGCTGTTAATTCCAGCTTCTCCAGCCCTGTTTGGGTGTAAGAATGAAGGTGTTGTTGGTCTCCCATAGACTTTAATGGTCATCGCTCATAATCGACTGCTCACTATCGAAAAACCTTATCGATGGTGGCCGACTATCGACTATCGCCCGATGTCGATAGCCAACGTAATCGCTCAACACTATTCGTAACCATTTACATCAGCGTCATATGCATGCTAGATGACTGGCATGGGTACCTGACCTGGCTGATGCATAGTGCTCTCCTTGACATCTCCAGCATCGTTGGCGGTCATCATTTCTGTTCAGTGTAATGATAATATAATAATAATATAATAATAATAATAATCTTTATATAGCGCCAACAAATTCCACAGCACTTTACAATGTTGAAAGTGTAAATCAACTTTCATCACTGAACCGAACTGAGGACCTCCAGTCTCTTTTTCAGCACAGATGCTTTAAGCCTCACAATGGTGAAGTACTGCTGATCAATTGTAAGGTGTTGTCTTGCTCTCATGATGTCAAGATGTAAACAGCATGATGAGGGGGTCTGTTTAAATCCCAATTAAAATTGATCCCCTAATTTTATTGGGTAATTGGAGGATCAAAAAGTACTGAAATATTTAACAATTGTTCATCTGCATTCTGCAGTTGAGAGGTGGTCTCATTTAGTTCATTTGAAAAAAAATTCAAGAAATGTTATACTCATCCATAAAATTTCAATATACCTAAATTATTGTGAGTAGTGCAATTTAATTTTAATTAAATAGTTCCCATTAGAGTACAAAAGACATGAGCTATAAAATCTCCAGCCACTTAGTGTAAAAGGATACAAACCATTTCTTAGCAAACTATAATGAAATAACTGGGGCTACACAGTAATTTGATGGACTCTAGGTAAAGCAACAGGAAAGTCTGCTAATGAAAATATAGTTTAAGGATGTATAGTTATTAGGATTTTGCCTATGTTTTATATTATCAGTGTTGGAACAGACTGCATTACAACACACTCTATGGAAGGATTTAGGCATGTTTTAATTTAAGGACTAAGCATAATGCTATAATAATTTTAGGAAAGTGTCAAATAATAACGACTGACAAATATAACCATTAGAATTGATGGTCTGCCCTACAGCCAAGAGAGTCAAGTTGGCAGTGAGCTGTTTCCTATACCATCAAAAAGCACTTGGAAACTGGAGTAAAGTTTGAAACATCTGGCAGACCAAACTTTTGAGGATTCAACATTTTTGCATGGTTAGGGTCCCACAGCTAAAAATCTTCAAGCACAGCTTAATGCAGAAAAAAGTAAACAAGTTTTTAGTTCAACCCTCTATCCATTCAACCCTCTGACACTGCTAGGATTTAAAAAAAAAAAAAACCTTGCCTGGGCCAGTGAACTGTTTGAATGAGAAGAAGGTCTTATGGACTGATGAATTAAAATTCGACCTCTCTGGTGCATCATGCGGGTTTTTGTACATCATCAAGTATGTTGAAGGATGGTTCCTCAGTGTGTGACATCAACTGTCAAACATGGAAGAGGAAATGTGATGGTCTGGGGCTTTTTTGCTGACTCTAGAGTTGACAACTTGCACAGGGTGACTAGCACACTGAAAAAGGGCTACCACAGCATTTTGCAACGCCATGCAATACCCTCTGGTGTACGTCCTGTTGATTCAGGGTTCATATTACAGCAAGACAGTGATCTACAACATACTTCTAGGTCATGTTAGAACTATCTAAGACAAAAATAAATCAGTAGGCTCCAAAGAATGGAATAGCCTACACTTAAACTCAAGTGAGATTGTATGGGATGGACTTTAAGGAAGGGTAAAAGCAAAGCAATCTACAAGTGCAGCACATATATAGGAACCTCTATAACAGTGTTGGGAAGAAATGTCTGAACCATATCTGATTGCAGTTGTAGAAGGAATGTTCAATTGTTTAAAGCTGTAATATCAGCTACAGGTAGCTACTCTGAAGAGTTAGAAATCTAGATTTATGTTTTTTGTAAAACTTAAAGAGATTTTCTCACCATGCAATTCCACAGAGCCACAGCTAGCTTTAAAATAACACATGCTGTTCAGGCTGTGGGTGGTTATCTAGCAGTGATTGATACATCAGCTCTGCTGTTGCTAGCTATTCCTGTTACTCTTTATAAATCTATTACACTCATGTCAGTGCATTACACAGTCTGCAGTGCTCTAAATAGTGTTTACTTAGCTAGATGAGAAGCTGTCAAAGTCCTGAGCTGGAGAAGTTAGCTCACCATAGACAACTGTGTGACCAAAATTTGTGCTGATGGTTGCATTTTTCCAAATGTTGTCAAAAGGAAAATGTACAAAACAGTGTAACTAGGTTTAATTATTTAGCATCTTTTATAATAAAAACTGGGCCTTATGTATGAAAACTGTCTCTAAGACTTCCTTTGTTGACCATAGCCATCAATCAGAGCTTAGGGCGACATGTATGATCGGGAATTGCGCCTGATTTCAGGCATATACTTCGCCTCACCGTGCCGACTCCACTGTTGGACGCAGGGATGCACTGTTAGGCGCAACCTTCGCCACTTTCATATGCGCCTAACATGAATGGGCGTGCAGTGGCCGCACTGTGGGCGTTCTGGGGCGGGACGCTCCAGATTCGAAATCACCGACGCATGTATGAATTCCGGTTCTCAAAGTGAGGCACATTACAGCTCCGACAGGCAGACCTAGTTCAAAGTGGTCTACCTGAGTCGGAGGAGGCGCAGCGAAGCTAGAACTTATTGTAATTGAAATGGGACAATACAATACAGTTACAACAGTACAATAAAAAAAAAGAGTTGTCTATAAAATTAATGAGTGAATAAAGTTAAATCTCAAAGTTGTATGAAATCGATTTCAATGTATGGAAAAAGTTGATCATTTAAAATGAAAGCAAATATATATAAGATCTCAAAAGAAAGAAATATCAGCTATAAAAGGTCTTAAGGGCAGTCTTACTGTTAGACAGTTTTCATACATAAGGCTCACTATGTATATCTCTCTTGAACTTTTCTTGGCATGGTACTAAATCCCTCATGAGGAAAACCAGATCGCTCACTAAATCATCAGATAATTTTGATGGTAATTTAGGGAAAAGGAAATGCAGCCTTTTCTACTATACACCTACTCAGAATATAGCAGTTCCATTGACAAGGAGGGCACAGAGGAGGAATTTAAAGAGAACCTTTAACCTAGTTTATGCCCCCCCTGGCTGAGGACAGAACAAGTTAGTATCAGACATGCTGTTTCCAGCGCTGTGTCCCCTTTTCTGTAAGATGCTGTAGTTTTCGTGTATTTAATGCTCAAATCTGCAGTTTTCAGCCAGAAGAGTCATTCGAGAGTCATTCAAAGAGTAAGTTTTTTTTCAAACCCCGCCCACCTAAGGCTAGCCACGCCCACCTCAACTGATAAATATATTACTTTGAATAGGTATAAACATGTTAATAACTGTCAGTGGTTGTGGCTAGCATTTGATGGTCGGGGCTAACACCTGATCATGAATACGTTTTGAGGGGTAAATGCTCTAAAACTACAGCATCTTACAGAATAAGGGACGCAGTGCTGGGAACAGCAGGTCTGACACTAGCTTGTTCTGCCCTCAGCAAGGGGGGCATAATCTATGTGACAGGTTCCCATTAGGAGTAAGATCTTTACCCATGCAGCCAAGCACAGTTTTAAGAGATACCTTCACTGCATAAAACTAGTTGACATCTGGAGATTGTATTTATTACTCTCTAGCTCGTACTACCTATGGTCAGACAGACTATTCTCATTATTTACTTACTTTTTTTATCTAAAAGTTTATATGAGGTTGAGTTCAATTTCATATTCAAACTATGCTCTTGTATTTTTCTCCATTCAGTTGGGAAAGTCTACTTGTCCCATCTCTACATGGAATCTTAACTAAAACCTTCATCAAGGTCTTTAGAATGAATATTAAACAGACAATCTAAAACCACTATTTACCCATGAAGTGTCGTAATCCTGCATAGGGTTTGACTTAAGGAAATGTGCTCAATGGAAATAGTCAATTTCTGATTTAAAGCCTCAACATAAACTCAATTAGACTTATTTGCTTTATTGCATATAAAAATCTCCTTGTTCTTCTCAGTCATGATATGTGTTGTCACAGTGAATGCCTTCATTGAAGATTTTTTTTTTTTAAAGAAAGTGGTTTGTTTTTATCTAGACCGCTTCACCACCACTCCCAGACCACATGTATCCCTCACATTAATTCTCAGAAGGTAAGTAAAATACAATACACTTGAGACGTATTATCTGTTTTCAGTGAATATTAAATTTCACTTTACTACATTAAATAGAATATGTCATCAGGAAGTAACATATGGTATAGCTTAAATCAATATTTTTCTGTTTTTAAAATGGTAATTACTGTATATAATCGAGGATAAGCCGACTTTTTCAGCACATTTTTTATGCTGAAGAAGCCTCCCTTGGCTTATACTCGAGTGTATATGTTATACAAGTTCTATCTATCCAAAGTACAACTCACCTCACCCGAAAGTGCTGGCTCTTCCAGGGTCACAGGTAGGTTTTGTTCCTGAGCTTGAAGTCAGGGACGGCACCATCAGGATCTTTTCTCTTTTCAGTATAGTGTTTCTCTAATGTAATTATTTTCAACAGAATGCATATAATGCATGTGATAAGGGGCACTGGGAGTTCCTTCATATGAAGCTGTGGGGCGGTGGGAGTGCAAGATATGATGATATTATATATATAGCTTAACAATGGCCCAGGGTAAAATTGTCTCCTGTCCTCATTGTTGTGCATCTTAACTAGTGTCATTCAACCTTCAGTTTTTATCCGCTCTTTATCTGGATAATCCAGTTCCTGGATTTACCTGGTATTTCTACCACAAACTGGAAAGTTATGATCTATCCTTTCATACTCAGTGATATTCATTGACAGGTTACACCCTTGATTTATGCATACAGGATACTCCAGTACACACAATAGCCTTCATTTATCAAAACTGTCTGACAGTAAAACTGTCTTTGTTGCCCATACCAAACAATCAGAGCACAGCTTTATTTTTTTAAGTTAATCTAAAAAAATGAAAGCTGAGTTCTGATTTATTACTATGAGCATCAAAGACAGTTCTATACTTAAACAGTTTCGATAAATAAGGCCCAAGGTCTCATCTGAGCGGTCCATTTCAATCAGAGCAGATACCTAATCTAGACCTTTCATTCTTCTCTAAGAAAGATTTTAATAGGTCCTTTTCCTTAAATGATCATTTTAGAATTTTGAATCTTACACTTATATTTTGTTTTTACTGTTTCCCAAGGAGAAAACCTACACATTCCTCTCTAGATGGTACAGGTATCCAACCACGCTATACACCTTATTCCTATCTACTGTACCTCTGGCATCTGTTGGCACTGTAAATGGACAATTGATACATAATATTAGTTTTATATACAAAGAGTACCAAAACTCCCTACTTTACAAAATAGAGAGACTCCCATAATATCAATATACAACCCAAAAATTTTAGTCATATAATACTACTGTATACTACTATAATACTTTATTCTATCCAAATATAAAAAATATACAAAAAGAGAAAACCAATACAAAATAGACAAACAGCTGTGAGAGTTGCTGTCAAAAATCACCCATATGTATATATGTATATATCATTGTTAATAAGATATAACTCTGCTGAAATTGTGTATCTATCCAAAATATGGAATTGAGGACAAGTGTCCAACACAATCAATTCAGAAGAGAATCATGAAGCTGTAGAATGCATTGTATACATATCAGGTAGCTGAATTAAATTGACTTAAGTGCACTATGCAACTACCAAAGGGGACACCCCAAATCAGACACATAGGGCCAAATAATAACCTAAAAAGGCACATTGGCCATAATTAGCCCAAAGATAATATCCTGACATTTACCCATATAAGAAGGTGTCACGCCACTGATTTCCTGTCTCTGGACACTTGTTCTATATCCCATATTTTGGGCTTCTTGATAGATACACAACTTCAGCAGTTATATCTTTTTAACAACTGCATTTACATATATACATATGGGTGATTATTGACAGCAACTCTCACCACTGTTTGTCTATTTTGCAATTTTTTCCTCTTTTTGCATTTTTTTTATATTTGGATAGAATAAAGTAAGATAATATTAGATTTAGTTGCGTTTCCTGGTCAGTCTTTTTGGATAGCTATTCCTTAGTAACTCATTTGGCAGTTTGGCTTTCTATGGTGATTCCCTTTCTTTCTCTTTGCTAGGAATTAGCTTCTCACTTTAAAAAAGGCATTCTGTGGCACTTTCGAGTGGAAGATAGCACTGATATTTGAAAAGAATAACAATCACGCCTATCTTAAAATATCTTACCGAGATTAACTATATTTATCGTCTGGCAGAATTTCTTATTCATGCTATGCACCCTTTCGTCACCGCATCAACACCATGGATGAGAGAATGTGTAGCATTTGCTGCATTGCTTTCCTCTCATTTCCTCTCAGGAGCTGCCTAGTAGTTATTTATGTGCTTGTACAGGCTGTTATCCAGTTCTTATTGTATTTTTTTGCAATTGACACAATCCGTCAGTTATTGTGCCACTTTCTTTACCACAACTTGCCTTTTGACTCTGGCAGCTGTGGTGCTGTAGCTATTCAAGTGTTTTGTGTGCCTTCCAGCAGGTCAGCAGTAAAACACTTGACTTCAGCCAGCAGTCACAGGTTCTGTCCATCACCCTTTCTGGGGGAACTATTAAGCCCTGCCAGTTTTGCTTGCTGTCAGGGCCTGAGTTTGTGTTGTGCATGTTGGTCCCTGCACGGTGTCTCTGGCTGTCTGGACTCCTGTTTGGTTTCTGCCTGTTCCTGTATTCCGTCTGCTGGATATCCATCCCTGTATCCTGTCCACTGCACATCCATCCCTGTATATCTGCTCCGTGGTCCTCTCTGCAGTTCCTTTGGTGTTTCTCCTTATCCAAGTCCTCAGTTTCTCTGATGTCCCTCACATGACTCACGACTCCTTTGATCCACCTCATTTTACATTTTTTCTTGGACTGTTTGCAATTTCCTGTGTGTTTCTACTCTGCTGCAATAAAGTGTCTAGGAAGAACTTTACCCTAATTATTTTCTTTTTCTTTATTTTCCTTTCTTATACTTTCTCTTTTGCTTTCACTATTGTTCTTTTTAGGCAGATAAACCATTCCTTTACTGAATTCTTTTTGTTGTTTTGATATGTTTTTTCCTTTCACCATTGTCTTTGATTTATACTTTTCTGCTCTATGGCTTTAATAAAATTTTCATTTACCCTAAATAAAACGCCTTCTCTTTAAGGAGTTTGCTTTTATTATACAGTATTTATTGTTAAAAAAAATATGTTTTAGATTTGGTTTCCTATTTCCACTTACTAACCATAGTTGTTATGTAGGATAAACAGACACCTGGTTGAACAATTCAAAATCACTTAGCAGTTTGTGCACTACTATGTTTTGCATGAATAGGTATGTCATTTTCATCATGCTGATAATCCATGCGTGCATCCATGTATGTGAATTATGGATGATGTGAACATGTTAAAATGACTTACATTTATAGCTAAAGTTTCCTGTTTGACTGACTAAAAGCACAATGCTTACACAAGTGATTTACTATCAGTGGCTGAGGTAAAGCTGAAAGAGCTTTTCACTTTCATCTTGAAGCATGTGCTTTTCTCTTTGATCTCAGATCTAATACTTGGAATTGTGTTTTAAAGATTACATGGTTACAAATCTGAGATTGAGAAGTTATATCATGTGGTACACATACATCTTTTTAATTAAACAAAAATTAAATATGAGGAAGTAAAACAGTACAATGGATCACTGTGAATGACATGGGATAAGGTGTGTTGTAAAATTGAGATTCTGAATGGACTAGCCATGTTTTTGAGCAGTTATACACAGCAGCTTCATAAGTTTGCCACTTGGGATGAGTGAATCAAATCTGACGAAGTGGAATTAATTTCGAATTTATGGAAAAATTTGTTTCTAAACGAAGCCGAATTTCCTGGTGATTTGTGGTAATGAATCGTCTTTTTTTCTAAAATGGCCGCGAGCACATGGCATGACATGGGGCATGGGGCAAAGAACTATGGGAGAAAGAAAGGAACTCCCTCAATGCTATGACATGCAGACATGCAGCCAATCAGCAGCCAGCTAGCTTCTGTGATGTCACAGCCCTATAAATAGGCCAGCCATTTTACATTCTGCCACTGTGTCTCTTATGAAGCAGCACTAGATTGCACTCTGTGCCATTTACTTCCAATTTTATAGTTATTGGGGTGACATACCTTTCAACTACACAGTGTGTGTGTGTCATATACACACGTGTTGCTGAACCAGCATTTTTTTATTTTGGGATATTGCTCTCTGTGCCAAAGAGTTACTTTTTTCAATTATTGTGGTGAACTATCTTTGAAATACAGTGTGTGTATTTCTCACAGCAGCTGGAGGAAGTAAAGGGAGATAAGGAAGATGAGGCAGATGACCAAGACACATCGTGGCAGTATACAGTGGAGATGGCGGTAGGCAGTCCCTCAGAGTCACTTGCGCACATGGCCCGCTATATGCTGATTTGCCTGGCTAGTGACAGCCGAATAGTCACCAACTGGAAGAGGGATGATTTCTTGCTTTCCACCCTCTTGGACCCTTGCTACTGGTCCAAAATGGGCCTTTTTTCACCTGCAGAGAGGGAGGACAAACTCAATTACTATGGAGACATCCTACGTAGTCAGTTGGCAGCTGTCTATCTGCACCATCGTCCATCCTCTCGCAGATCTGACCGGGGGGTTCCTCAGTACTCACGTACCACTGCCACGGCTGATGTGGGAAGGTGGGGGGGGTAGGAGAACTACCTGCTCCATCAACAGCATTGTAAGTCTGGAGTCGTTAATGAGCAGCTTTCTTCACCCACCTAGTGAGGAAGGTACTCACCAGCAGTAGCACCACCTGGAGTAGACCCTGAACCAACAGGTGGTGGCCTACTGGGACAGCACCCTGCCACCCCAGATTGAAGATATGCTGGACTACTGGGCAGCCAAACTGTATAAGTGGCCGCAAGTTGCCGAGTTTGCACTGGAGAAACGGTCCTGCCCGGCCACTAGTGTGGCATCAGAGCGGGTGTTCAGTGCGGCGGGGGCCATAGTTACCCCAAGGAGATCTCACTTGTCCACCCAAAATGTGGAGAGACTGAGCTTAGTCAAGTTGAATCAGGTGTGGATCAGTCAAGATTTACCCATACCAATGCCTGATTCATCAGATTAGATCAGCCATGCCGTCTCACCAAAACTTTGACAAATGAGTCTGGATTCTTCTGGATACCTGCCTCAGCTACTATTCTGATTCTGCAACCCACCTGATGCCACACATCTGCTGCCAGCTGCTCCTTCTACCACCAACCATCTTTACCAGGGACTGGTATTGCCACCCATCTCCCCACTCTTCACTGGGCCATTATGTAGCTTTCTGAGGCTGCTGGCACCTTACCACTCAGGTCTCCTCATGCTGCTGCCTCCAGGCTATGTCACTCTCTGGCTTGATGCTGCTGCTGCAGGCACCTCCTCATTATGTCACCTAGCTGCCGCCACCTCAAGGTTATGTCATTGTGCCACTCTCCGGCCTCATGCTGCTGCTGATGCTGCTGCCACCACCTCCACACTGTGTAATTGTGCCACTTTGTGGCCTACTCATGTTGCTGTCAACTCGACACTCTGTCATTGTGCCACTCTGTGGCCTACTTATGCTGCTGCCAACTGACCACCCTCTCACTCGACCACCCTGTTTTTTCCTAATGCTGTTTCCACCAACCACCACTCGTTGTCACTATGTTTGGTTTTCCCCTTCTTTTAATCTGTCAGAAGGAATGAAAAGGACAAACACAACTGATTGTGTCTTCTGAGAAGCCATGAGGCCAGTATGACATGGTTCTTTGTTTGCATCAGGATTGTCTGATGATTAGGTAGCCAAAAGCAGGAGTGGATACAAAACACAGAAGACATGCAAATATTCCATTTACTTGTTATCTCTGTTTTGAATCAACTCCTGTTTCTTTTTGGCTTTAGTGATACTGATTGATAATTGACCGATTGATAGCGGAGAAACTGAAAGGCCAGTATGACATGTCCTTTGTTTGCATCAGGATTGTCTGATGATTAGGTAGCAAAAAGCAGGATACAAAACACAGAATCATCTGATGACGGTGTAAAAGGAGTGTGCTCTTTGAAGCTATAGTGGGATCTTGGCCCTCTGCTCGGTTCTTTCTAGCTGGCGCTGACATTACCCTGTCAGGCTGCATTCCCACTTCAGTTATTTGTTCAGTTTTGATCCTGTAACTGCCCAGATTAGTGAAGTGTGAAGCGATTCTAAGAGCAGTGGCTGTCATCTGCATGCCATACTAAATCACAGCATTGTTTCAATACCAAAACCCACTCCCTATGTATATTTCTGCATGGCACAATGTTCTACTATACATACAGGCTCTCGGCAGCCAGGAAATAGCTGTTTTTAAATGCAATTCGTTGCAAATAATTTCGGAACAAAATTAATTTATTTGAAAAATTCGGCGAATCAGCCAAATCGAATTTTTGAGAAATTTGCTCATGTCTAGTCATAATCCCATTGGCTATGTAATTAAGCAGGTTCCCAACAGTTCGCTTTTTTGTGAACACAGACGAGAAAATTATATTGAACAGCTCTGACCTTTAACGTCAATTGTGACAAAATGACTCTTGCTATCAATTACGAGACTACTATTCTCTGTGGAACATGTATTACTTTTAATAAATTTTACAGTTTTTTTCCATTTGTTTTACTCTCCTTTGTGATTTGCTTCTTATTTTCTTCTTAAGCTGCTATGCCCTTTTTTGCAGCTTTTAAGGAAAACCTATAGCTTATTAAAACAAATTCTGTATCTTAGAATTATAGTTTCTAAATGGGTAAACCTCCTATTTCAACTTAGATGTATGTGTTTCGCTGTCTTTAAATTGTAAGTTCCCTTTGCCAACACATTTGTATGTACACCTTATTCCTTTCATGTTAAGAGCTGATGGATCGTGTATGTGCTTGGAGGCGGAAGTGGCGATTTTCAGTGTGGGCCTATGCACAGTTGGTCACCTATGCATTATTCAACATTGTGGCACTCAGTGTTGTATTGTGATGCTAAGATGAAGGTTAATGGAGGCCACAAAGGGGAGTGTGAAATGCATAGAGTGACTACATGGAGTACCTGTGAAGCCTGCTGTTTCTGTGCTGGCAATTAAGGCCTGGGTGCAGTAAACATGAGAAAAACTGGTGGACTGGAAGGAGAGGCACATAATTAAACAGTCTGAGTGAAGCTGAACAGCAAGGACTGAGGAGAGCCACCATGAGACAAGATAGTGGGCTAATGTCAACAAGAAAGAGATTGAGGTTGGGAGAGAAGTGTTGTCCAGCAAGTCCTGAGAGAAGATAATGTGAAGCAAGCCAGTGACCTGGTGAGAGATTGAGATAATTTGGAAGCAATTGTTAGGTCATTGTGGGCTGGGAGAAACCAGCAAATAGTGAGAGACTGGCTGCATTGAAGCCTACTATGAGGCCTCTTTATCCATGTACAACAGAGTGTGTAGACTTGTAGAAATAGGAGGCATAGTTTGAAGCCAAGTGTTTAGTTTGAGAACAAATACAAGTAAATTTGTTATCTTCTCCCCTGCATGAAAAGGGAAGGTTGAAGAAAAGTGAACCTCCTACTATGCATAAATGTATAAACATAGTCCTCAGCAACATAGTTGAAACATAAAATGGTTGAAACATAAAGGTTTTCAAGAATGTGGGAATCATCTCTGTCGTGTGTGCAATTTTACCACTGACAAAAAAGTTTACTGTTACAATACAATCAAATAATATACTGAGAAAACACCTGCATGGTGTATGTTATTTAGTGCACCCTATGTAACATCAACAATGTCGGGTGCACAAGCAGAAAAATTAAGTCGTGCATTCTTAAAAATTATTCTCAAAATTCTTCTCAATTATATTAATAACCCGGGGAATTGCAATATCTCTAATCGGCAAGCAATTTATTGACATACATGAGTCAAAAATTAATTTGTTTACCATTTGTAGTATTGATATGATTCATCATATCTTTAGAGGTGTTGACTTTAATAAATATCTTTTGGATAAAGAGTAGTGTTGAGCGATTGCGTTGGCTATCGAGATCAATCGATAGTCGATAGTCGGCCGCTATCGATAAGGTTTTTCGATAGTGAGCATCGATTATGCGCGATGACCATTAAAGTCTATGGGAAAGCAACAACACCTTCATTATTACACCCAAACAAGGCTGGAGAAGCTGAAATTAACATCCACAACAGTCAAATGGATACGTGCTACATCTTAGGCAACACACTTAGGTTATAAAAGTCACGAAAAAAAAGTCACAGACCATTTACTATCCTGTCTTGTTACCACAGCCTGACCTTTTAAACCTGAAATTCACCCACAAATTAAAAAGTGCCAGAAGGCAGTATGTTTTTGAACCATCATGTTACTTGAACTGGACATTGAATATCCCTGTCCTGGAACGCAGCATGAGCCCCAAACCTGCATGACCCCCACATTTAAAAAGTGCCGCAAAAAGGAGTCTTTAAACCCCCAATTTAGTTGATGGACATTAACCATAACCTGCCCTGGGCCCCCAGCTGAGCCCCAAACCTGCATGACCCCCACATTTAAAAAATTTGCCGGAAAAAAGGAGTCTTTCAACCACCATTTTAGTTTTCACTGAACATTGACTATACCTGTCCTGGGCATAGCATGAGCCCAAACCTGCATGACCCCCACATTAAAAAAGTGCCGGAAAAAGGATTTCTTTTCAACCCACCATTTTAGTTTAACTGCACATTGACTTTACCTGTCCGGGCCACAGCATGAGCCCCAAACCTGCATGACCCCCACATTTAAAAAGTGCCGGAAAAAAGGAGTCTTTCAACCACCATTTTAGTTTCACGGGAAATTTGGGGACTATACCTGTCCTGGGCCACAGCATGGAGCCCAAATCTGCATGCCCCCCACATTTAAAAAGTGCCGGAAAAAGGAGTCTTTCAACACCATTTTAGTTGAACTGGACATTGACTATACCTGTCGGGCACAGCATGAGCCCTAACCCTGCATGACCCCCACATTTAAAAAGTGCCGGAAAAAGGAGTCTTTCAACCACCATTTTAGTTGAACTGGACATTGACTATACCTGTCCTGGGCCACAGCATGAACCAGGGCCGGAGTTACAGTGGGTGCGGTGAAAGCCCAGGCTGGCGTCCGTCATCTATTAACACGCAGGTAAAAATGCCTGATGAGCTGCAAGATAAACTGTCGTGTGAAGCAGAGTGCGGAAGCGGAAGTGTGAGAACTCCACCCTTCCTCTGTACACAGTCATTAACTTGGTAGCGCTTGCCCCTCGTATGAGGGGTGGACCAATTGAGTTTTCACTTGGAAAATATGGTGGTTAACGCCCCTGTTACACCCAGGCCCTTTTATTTTGGCATTCTTTTTCTCATTTTTATTTCAACGTGTGGAGGAAATGGTCTCTGTACTTTGTTTCTGTCCGTGCTCCATACTCCATGTCCTCTGAATAACCTACATCTGGTCAAGTTTTCCTGTACCTCCCTTGTACAATTCAGAGGAATTTTTGTAACAGCTATTTTGTACATGCAAGTTTTTTAGTAGTTTATTTCTAGAAAAAAAACATTTTTAAAATAGGATGGAATCCCACCATGTCTTTGTTTCTCTTTTTTTCATTGTATTAAATGGGTTGTCTCAATACAGGGATTGATAGTATGTTAAAGATCTTGCAAAAACAAGTCATTTTGCAATATGTGTCCATTAACAGTGTCCTACCTTTTCCCTGTTTCTGACAGCACCATCACCCTTGAGCCACTTTTTGACAATTGTGTAGAACAAATGTCTGGTAGTAACAACATTTTTTAGAATAGGACCTGTGGTATAGCTGGATGTCACAGCAAAATGCCCCCAAAAATTCAAAGCATGACCCTTGAGCCACTTTGGTCAATTGTGAAGAAAACAAATGTCTGTTAGAAACAACATTTTTTTATAATAGGACCTGTAGTATTGCTGCATTTCAAAAGACAGCAGACCCAAAAAAATTATAAAAAGACTTCTCCAGCCACTGTTAAAAATTGTGAGGGAGAAATGCCCTTAGAAGCCACATTTCTGTTACAAAGGACCAGGATTATTGCTGTATCTCACAGCTACATGACCCCAAAAAATTATAAATATGACTTCTCAGCCACTATTAAAATATTAAAAATTGTGAGGGAGAAATGCCACTTAGAAGCCACATTTCTGTTCCAAAGGACCATAATTATAGCTGTATCTCACAGCAACAAGACCCCAAAAAAATTTTTAATATATGACTTCTCAGCCACTATTAAAAATTGTGGGGGGAGAAATGCCACTTAGAAGTCACATTTCTTTTCCAAAAGGGACCATGTTTAAATTTGCTGTTATCTCACAGCAACAGACCTCAAAAACCATTGACAATGCGAAAACTTCTTAAAAATAAAGTGAGTAAATGGAATACGGTGTTGTCATGAAACCTTGCTGTTTTTTTACAGTCTCCTCACAGCAAAACCAGCAAAATAAACTGTTGGGAAAAGAGAATAAAAATTGCAGTAGAAATGATCTTTTTAAAAAAAAGTTTTCAAAGAGGACCATTTCTGTTTGAAAAGGGAATGTGAAGTAGACTGGCAACTAATGGGTGACCTCAGCAATTGGGGCCACAACTCATAAAGAGATCCATGCCTGATTCATCTTGATGAAAGTCAAACGATCCACATTATCTGTGGAAAGCCGGATCGTTTGTCTGTAATGACTCCTCCAGCTGTGCTGAAGGTCGCTCAGATATGACGTGACTGCGGGGCAGGACAACACATCTATGGCATGACGAGCCAGCTCGGGCCATTCGTCCATTTTAGATACCCAGAAGTCTATTGGGTCCGGAACACATACAAAAACATCGGTGTTGAGACCCAGATAGTCGTGCACCATGATCTTAAGCTGATCTCTGTGTGTTGGATGTGTGCCCTGCATTGCATGCGTTGGTGAGGTGGTAAACAAAGATTGCCAGAGGTCACCCATTAGGCTTCTGCCACCTTGCCTGCTGCTGCCGCTAACGCCTACTTGGGAAACTCTACTGCTGTCAGGGTCGCTGATGTTGTTCCCCGTTGGACATTTGGGGAACGTGAAGCAGACGAAAACAGATGTCTCCAGTTGATCAATCAGCAAGGTCTCCATTTCCTGCATTTTACTTCTATTTGGGTGGGTGGAAGGAAAGTGCTGATTTTGTTTTTTTACCGGGGATCCGGGAGGGTGGCCACCCAGTAACTGTTGTTCATTTTGATGGCCTTAATGGGAGGATCATTTTGGGAGGAAATGGAGAAATCCAAGCACTCATGTGAGAGATGGAGCCTTGATTTCCAAGCCTCTGGGTCGAGGGGCACTAGCAAACTGATCTTCCTCATCTTCCCCCTCCGCCTCAAATTCACGCCAACCTTTTCCAAGGCAGGGACGTCGGTAAAACGGTGTCTAGGAATACCCCTTCCTCCTCCTCCCCCGCTCCCTCCGGCAAGCTTCAACACAGCCCTGACTTCCCTTGAGATGATGCAACCCTGAGAGCTGATGCCCCGCCTTGCACTGGCTCTGGACCCCGAACCACTGCCTAATGAAGACCGATGAAATTGTGAAACTGTCGGGCTTGTGGATTTGACGGAGAGAAAGGCTCCGTGTCGGCATCTGTGTCGTTCCTCCTCCGGTCACTGGCGGGACCTGTTGTTTCAGAGTGCCCAAACGATCGTTCCAGAACTAAGATCACCACAATGCTCATGCTGACAAGGGCATTTGTCCGCACTGACCATTTTGGTGGCTTCTTCAAAAAATGGCAAAGGATGGTGCAGAGCTCTTTCACCTGCTCCACTCTCGGTGGTTTCAACACCCCGAGGTCCTTTACGCTGCTTGTCAGGCCATGTTTTCACTTCGTATGCGTAATGGCATTGCGCGCTGCCCAACAATGGAGCATGTGGAGGGGGGGAATTCCCGCGTGTTGCTACGTCAACAATGAGACGGTTGACGGGGAGGCCGAGCTGACGCTGCAACGCAGCCAGGCGGGACGAAGCAGGGTGCGAACAGCTGAAGTGCGAACTCAGACCTCGAGCCTTCTTCAGCAGGCTGTGTGTGGACGGTCTCCAAAGCAGATTAATTTCAACACGGCCTGGTGTCTCTGGGCACGTGATGCCACCAGAGGACCTTGGCGGAAAGAGCCCTGCACCATCCCTGCGGTTTTGAAGAGGGGTGCGCCGAGCCTGAGAGCCACCGTTTACCCCCAGAGACATCCACCCAGCTCACCCAGTGAGCTGTCACAGAGATATAGCGGCCTTGGCCGTGCTTACTAGTCCATGTGTCGGTGGTGAGATGGACTTTTCCGAAACAGATGCAGACAACGCGCTTGAAATTATAGATGACACGTGGTTGGCCAGGGCAGGGACGGCTTTTCTGGCAAAGAAATGCCTGCTTGGCATCTGGTATTGGGGGCAAGCGAGGGCCATGAAGTGGTTTGGGAAAACCCCTCTGTGTCCACCAGACGGAAAGGCAACATTTCCAAGGCCAAAAGCCTGGCAATGCCGACATTCAGGCTTTTGGCTTTGGGATAGTTTGGGGTTTAAAATGTTTCTTCTGCTCCCAAACCTGGAAGACAGAATGGCTGGTGCTAGACTGGCCGCTGTACGGCGTGCAGGTCGTCAAAAATTGGGGAAGGAGAAGGGGTTAGGATGGGTCTCTGGTGGTTCTGGTGGTATTCGGGCGACGGTGGGGGGCTGAAGCGGAGGCTGATCCCTGATCATGACTCTGAGAGACTTGGGCAGCTGAGGAACGCTTGGTGGTGGCGGGAGGAGGAGGCGGAGACAGAGGGTGTGACAGTGGTTGGAGACCGGCGTCGTTCTGGCCTTTTTGGCCAAGTGTTCCTCAATTTCAACTCATGCATTCCCCTGCATGTGACTAGACATGTTGGTGGTGGTTAACCCCCTTAAGGTTCTTGCCTTACTTATGCGTTTACGGCAAAGGCGGCATATGACATGCTGGGTAATCAGAGGCTTGCTCAAAAGAGGCCCAGGCTTGAGAGGTCCTGGACCTTTTGACGGCGATAAGCGAGGAGCGGGGTTTTCGCTGACCATGGCTGGCGGAATATATCAGTGGACTTCTGAGACCGCCTCTCCCTTTTTGTGGCGGGACCCGTATTGACACTACCCCATCGTCTTCTCCTCGTCCACTGATGAAGCGTCGCAAGCAAATTCTGCGGAAAAGACCAGGATGGGGTCCGCAATGTCGTCATCATCATCATCATTTAAAAACAGGTGACTTGGTCGTCCTGACTTTCTGCATCCAGAAGCTGCGGGCAACAAGCAAGGGGCACAGCAAGGCGTTGCCGACTGACCGGGAATATAGCCGATAGACCGGCATCCTTCACCTCCTCTGATGGCATCAGTAAATGGGCGTCAGAGCAGACTAAATCATCCACTTGATCTTTTACATGCCTTCTGACCCCAACCGCATTTTGTCATCAAAGAGGTCTTCAGACAATGGATTATTTCCCCAGTGGTGGGTACACGAGTTGACATTTGGGCTGCTTCATGTTGGGGCGGATGCTGATGATGCTGATGACAACATTTGTGGCCGTGACTGCGGGGGACGAGGAGGTAAGACTGCTAGATGCCAGGTTGCATTAACCACTGAAGGACAGATTGGCGACGATGTTGTTACTTAGATTTCACAGGGCCCTGACCCAGCGATGACAGGCCTGACGGTCCTGCAACTGACGATCCGCTGGCATGCGTGTTGTCGCCAGATGGAAGGAGCACCTTCTCTCGTACCTCTTTCCTCCATGTGCTACCCCCCTCTTTGCTCGCTTACCACTGCATTTCGCTCCATGTTCAGAAATATAAAAATTTGAGAAGGTATGGAATAGTTTTGGAAAGTCTTTATTAAAAGACGGCAAATCACAGCTATTCTTAAATCCCTCTAATCAAAACAAAATTGCTGGATTCAAATTTAACTGCAAGGTGTCTATCAACAAATCTGGACTGGGCAAAAGTCCAAAAACACTATCTGTTATGTTTTGGTATAATAAAAAGGTAAATTTTTTTCACCTTTCAATTCACCTGTGGTGAATATAGAATTGCTGTTTTAAGATTTACGTAGATGCTGCTAAATGAAACGTGCTGGGTGCGCAAAAAGTCAAAAAACACGTAACTGTTATGTTTTGATATTTAAAAAACGGTATTTTTTGCACCTTTCAATTCACTGTGGTGAATATAGAATTGCTGTTTTAAGATTTACGTAGATGCTGCGTCAATGAAACAGTGCTGGGTGCGCAAAAATCAAAAAAAAACGTTTAAATGTTTTTGTTTTGATATAATAAACGGTATTTTTTGCACCTTTCAATTTACCTGTGGTTAAAATATAAAATGCTGTTTTAAGATTTACGTAGATGCTGCGTCAATGAACCGTGCTGGGGGCGCAAAAGTCAACAAACCCGTAACTGGTATGTTTTGATATAATACACGGTATTTTTTGCACCTTTCAATTCACCCGTGGTGTATATATTTGTGTTGTTTTAAGAATTTTGTAGATGCTGCGTCAATGAACAGTGCTGGGTGCGCAAAAGTCAAAAAACACGTAACTGTTATGTTTTGATATAAAAACGGTATTTTTTGCACCTTTCAATTCCCCTGTGGTGAATATAAAAATTGCTGTTTTAAGATTTACGTAGATGCTGCGTCAATGGGAAAAGTGCTGGGTGCGCAAAAGTCAAAAAACTACGTAAATGTTATGGGTTTTTATATAATAAGCGGTATTTTTTGCACCTTTCAATTCACTGTGGTGAAATATAGAATTGCTGTTTTTAAAATTTACGTAATGCTGCGTCAATGAAAAGTGCTGGGTGCGGGAAAAGTCAAAAACACTTAACGTGATGTTTTCGTTACGATTCACGGGATTTTTGGCAACAAACAACCTGTGCTGGGCTACAAGATTGTGGTTTTTAAAATTTAAGTGCAAAGGTGGAAAATATCAACAGTCACAGGTGTAATGGGTAAAATTGAACACCTATCTGAAATGTATATGATAATTTAAAAGTGGAGTTTTGCAGCTAACAAAGAGACCTGCAGTTACTAAATGATGTTTTATCCAATACAAGTTCAGGCTGCCCAATATCCAGGAAATTTTTCAATAGCAAACTGTTAATAATAAAGATATTCCACTACAATGTCTACACTAAGTCTTGGTGAACTTTATCCAGTGTTCTTCATAAATAGAGCTTGTCTGTGTTCGCCCGCGGGGCCCCCCCCCCGCTCCCACCGCCGTGAATTTACAGCGGTAGATGCTGCTTTAAAATTCTCTAGCTAACTACATAAAATGTTCAAATCTCTAAATCTAACTAAATTGGAAGGATCCAGCTAATAGTAGAGTTTTTTCTGTGCAGAAATAGACTAATTTCGCTGAGCTGTTTGGCCACAGGCAGAGCGCAGGTCCTATCCCTATGAGACGCTGAGAGACACTGAGGCTGAAACAGGAAACGCTGTTCTATGTAAAACGAGGTCATGGGATTTTTCCAGCCAATCGCAACCATACACATCCCAGTCATGACGTCGCACACACATCTCACCCCGCTCTATTCTGTAATCTTTATTTGCTGGCCGCCAAAATTACAGGGAAGCGCCGAAAAAGGCGCGATCTTAATAGATGATGCACAGATTTTAACCTTAATTATCGCATGATCTGGAAATTTCGATCACCATAAAAACCTTGCCGATTTCAACTTTGTCGATAAAAATCGCTCAACACTAATAAAGAGGCTTTCTGGATCATGATACACCACTTTGTTTGGCCTAAAGGCTAAAATCTATGCAATGAAATTATGGTTTACTCTTAGAATGCTCTGTAGTATTTTTAACATGGATATAGCTTTTATAAGTGATGTCGCCAACTAATATTTAATACAAAGATTCATTTTGATCTTGCTATTTTTACTTTTTTAGTTCCTCCCAGGGGGTGATATTACCTCCTGACTTGGGGACCGTGGAATGTGTACGCCATTCTAATTATTTCCCATTCATTGTGTGTAAGTCATTTTTCATTCCAGTCCCTCCCAGAAGGATCCTTTTTCACTTCCACATTCACAGATGTGTATGTTGATATGCTTCTACAAGTGAATTGAATGATTACATTTTGATCTAATTAGCTCTCATTTGTGTTTACATATGGCATCAACATTGTAAGGATATAGTGGGCTAGGATCTTCCTCAAGTGCTATCTCTTTATCGTTCTGTCCCATTGGCTGTTTTTATGGACATATGAAAATAAAGTATGTACAGATTTTCTTGTTTGCTTGGATCATGAAGCTGTCTTTGTTGAGTCCTACTATACAATAGAGTGGATGCAGAAAAGTTTAAACCTCAGCCATCAAGCACTGTGTAAGTGAAGCTGCTGTTAGATTGTTGTTATAAGTTAAGTGATCATTTATAGAGACTCTGTCCCCTTTTTAAAAAGGACCTATATGTAAGTACTCAGTGAGTCACCCTTTGACCTGGGGACCAAACATTGTTGTTGCGGATAAAGTTGTGTAAGTTGTGTAAAGTGTGCATTGCATGCTTGCAACTAACGATGTTAAGGATTCATGAAAGTTACTAGTTTAGTAGCCATAAGTACTGAAAAAGCACTGAGCAATACCAGCAATGAGTTACTAGCGCACCCCTGTGAGTTAAATGTAGACAGTGCAGACTGTGTCACAGGATAGCCTCTCTAAAACCCACAGCAGTACAAGAGAGCAATGTCTAACATTCACTTGGGTGAGAACCTTGAGTGAATACCCAGGTCCCTGGTAAATTGTCCTAAATAATTATCCTGCAGAAGATTAAGAAAATGTCTTCCGTTGGCTATACTAGTAAAATCTTTTTTAGTTCATGCCAGAAAAATACAATACCCTAGAATTTTGTCCCTTTCATGCAACTTGCCCCATTTTCTTGTGCAGCTCAATATCTGATATCTCATCAATGGTAGGAAGTGTTTTACATATAAAGATATTCACATTACGTACTCCCATCGAAAAATCCACCCTTATTGACTTGTATCATCTTTCATAACTACTGTAAGATTAGTATGTAAACTTTTTCATTTATCCTGTCTGTCATAAATATGGTATAATCCTTAATATTTACCACCTGCTCATGTGTCTCATTCAGCCAGGTTTCAGACTTCTGTAATGTCATTTATTTCCCCAATAAAAACCACCATTGTTTCTCCATTTTATTGTCAGACTTCTTGTGTTTGTGAAAATAAATTTTAAATGTGTCCCACATATTACATATTATTGCTTCTTATTGAGTTAATAAAACATTAATGTTTTAGGTTACATCAGTCAGATCTTCTTATTAGCTGGTATGCCCTATCCCACCTCCTCTGAATTAACAAGCCACTAGTCTATGATCTTTTACTGACCTTTAGTCCACTAATTTTCATATCATCACCACTCCTTTTATTTAGTTTAAACTATCTAAGAAACCTCTCCATTAGCACATTGCCTGAACTTCTACCTAGGTGAAGTCCATTATGAGTATAAAGATTGTAACTAACACAAAGTCAGCTCAGTGCTTAGTGAACCTAAACCCTCTTCTTTATACAAAGACTGAAAACATATTTAAACTAACTAAATTATAATGTAAAGCAACTTTATAAATTATATCCACCATTTTTTCTGTCTTTACCAGAAGGAAAAGACTGGCGGTCTAGCACCAGTTAAAAAGCATTAGGACCCCTAAGCAGGAGACAATGTAAAAAGTATTCATATATGCATCATTAATAGGTTCTCTGGAATTCCTCTTTTGCACCTGTTTAGTGAGAAAATAGTGATTAACTTCTTGATTTCTACATCCATAAACGTTTAATAAGGTGTTACAAAATAAGCATAAAATTACCTAACACTATATTACACAAGTCAATTAATTTTACATCAATTAATTAACATATTACTTAACTTAACCACATATGAGAGACAACCTTTTGATCTATCATAAAATATTCCATCTCCTGTCATTACTCCTTTGTGACCATTCCCCAAAAGCATGCTTAAAAACACCAACTCGTGTGCTGGTGTCAAGCTCTAAAGCAGCAATGAGACCTTAATGATGAGGTTTGAACTGGTCACATTTATATCACTTCTAATCTAGTTAAAAAACAAAGACCTTTTTGATGTCAAGGGTAAAAATGTAAAGACTCCATTTTTAGGACAGTGAACCTTCATTTGCTCATATCACTGTATTATGTATTATCCTTTTTAGTTAGCTCTTTTCTATGTTAATGAAAATTAAGGAGAAATTCATATTGTATAAAAAATACATTTGAGCTGTGTTGTTAGTATTCATTTTAAAAATTTCAATTATGCTTCTATGTGCATTGCATTGTAGGAACCAAATAATAAACTTGTGTAATAAATTATTTTAAATGGCAATGCCAGCAAATGTGAATAATATTACATAATAAGGAACAAACTGAATAATAATGAATAGATTTAACATAAAATTACAGTAACCCAATATAAATTTTTTAAAAAGAGAATTTGCCAATCTTTGCTACAAAGTTACACATGGTTCTGCGAGTAGATGCTTAATCTATTGGAGTTCCTGTTGTTTATGGTGAAAATTAGCAAGTATGTGTCACCATAGTTTGTTAAATGCTCTAACAAAAAACAATCCTTTTTAAATTTAGTTATTAGATTTTCCCCCAAAGCATTATCTATTTATATAGATATTCATGTTTAGAGTTTTCTTATGCGTAGTCAGTTACTGTAAAATTAAAACAATATGTACTAATCTAAATGGGCCTTACTAGCACACAGCAAACATCCAGATTTTTTTTTAATAAAACACTTTAAATCATAGTTAAACATTATCTTCTTTCAATGCTATAAAACATAGTTATCTTTATCTAATTGACCTACAATAGTTTCTGGATGTACTTTTGCTATAAAACTTTTGCAGTGCAAATGATCATGCCAGCATGAATCCATTCTTAATCTGGTTTTATTTGTTAAACAATAAAAGTTTTGAGAATAACTTTTAACAATTAGACATGTCAATTTGCTTCTGTACTGAACCATTATTCCTAGAATTAACTCTAATTCATGATGTACCATGTGATAAACACTTTGATACGTTTCTAGAGTATTATAATATAGCAAGTTATAGTGATTACGATTCTGGAGAAGGGTTGTGGATCCAGGGATTTATTCTGATTGCCAGATTGGAGTCGGGAAGTAATTTTTTCCCTAAAATGAGGACAATTGGCTTTTACTGCATCAGGGTTTTACCTTCCTCTGGATCAACACAATAGGACAATAGGCTGAACTGGATGGATGTCTGCCTTTTTTCGGCCTTACAAACTATCTAACTATTTAACTATGATATACTGTATACCATTAGTTAGAACTAATGATGGACTAAAGCTTTACAGATGTGATTTCTAAATCCGTGCAATTTATTAACTTTGTTGTTGTGATACAAACTTTCTAGATTAACTACTTAATGACATATGTCCAATTATTTTGGTCTGTGCTAAGAATCTAAAATCTGTTTAAAGTTTTGGCTACACTGAGATACAACCAAAATGGCACTATAATTTATTTTCTTGTAAGTTGTTACCAGCAGTACATCTAGTGTGTACCTGTGAACCTATTACTGCCTGTTTTATTTTCTGTCACTGTGTTAATACTCTTTTGTATATGCATTGATTTAACATTTCAGAGACATTTAGTCTGCTATATTCTGGTCATACTTTCTATATCAGAAGTTTTTGTCACACCTAATCCTTGGCTTACTGTATTTTAAATTATGTTCAAAATTCCCCATTTTTCTTCATCCCATTTAACCAAATATTACCTTGATGATACTGTAGAACAATTTAAATGTTTTAGCATAATATATCCTTTTAATATGGATGTAATAATGATGTTCTATTAGGAGAATTCCTCCCTGCTCTGTTAGGTTAGATAGATGGGGGTGGGGGGGGTTACATGGGTGGCTTCGCTACGTTTAGGGGAGAGGGCTGGGTGTTTGCTGCTCGATTAAGTTGAGGTGGTAGGTGGTAGAAGTAATAGATGCACCTACCGCCTGAACAGCAAACAAGTCAAGTAGTTAAAAAAAACCTTAAGGTGATTTATACTGCAATATTTAAGAGCAGGATGTAAGATAGGTAGAAAAGCTGGTTTATAAAAGTTTTTTGATTTACAGCAGGATTTCTAAGCAAAAACCAGAATAAATATATCTAGGACTCCTTGCCCAGTGTTAGTATGTTTATTGAGCAAATTGGCAGTTACTGTATATGGTCAGGGTAAGTAGTTCTTTTATTCTTTGATTTAGAATTTTCGCTGCCTTACACTCGGAAAACCTGCCTCAAATTCCACAAACCTATGTATCACAGATCTCAGCTTCTCTCACTCTATCATATCCTTATGTCAGATAAGGTAATGTCAGAAAGGTTTGCTTTAATTAGCTACTGGGCAAATGCACTGTTCAGGAGTCAGGCATATTCAGTGCGATAGGAGCCACCCACCTGCCTGACTTAACAACGCAGCAGCCACCCAGCCAACTTTAATAATAAAGCAGAAGACACTTATACATCTCTGCTGACAAAGCAGGAGCCACCCACCTTCCTCCCCTAAAAAAGCAGGACCAAGCCAGCCACCTTCCCTAACAAAGCAGAAGACACTTTTACATGTCCTCTAACAGAGCAGAAGCCACTCACCTGCCTCTCCTAACAAAGCAGAAGCTGTCTACCCATCTCACATAGCAGAGCAGAAGTTGTCCACCTGTCTCCCAGAACAAAACAAGAGCTGTCCACCCACCTGACCTAACAAAGATGGAGCTACCCACCTTCTGCCCTTAACATAGCAGGAGCCAGGGCAGGGACAAGGCATTTTGGTGCCCTAGGCAAGTACAGCCAATGGCACCCCCCTTGCTCCCAAAAAAATTGCACCCCTCCACACTAATTCCTCTCACCCCTGCATCAGGCCATCTCGCCCCTGCGCCAGGCCCTCTCGCCCCTACATTAGTTCCTCTCTACCCCCTGCACCAATTCCTCTTTCCCCCCTACACCAGTTACTCTCCCCCCCCTGCACCAGTTACTCTCCCCTGCACCACTCTGTCCCCTGCACCAGTTACTCTCTTCCCCCTGTACTAGGTACTCTCTACCCCCTGAACCACTCTGTCCCCTGCACCAGTTACTCTCTTCCACTTAGTAACTTCTTACCAGTCATACCTGCGCCCAGGGTCATTGCTAGGGTTCTAAAACATCCGTGGCGCAGGCCCTCTGTGTTACTTTTTGCTCAGTAGGGCTGGGTTCACACTGAATTTTTCACGCCACATTGTGAACTGCAGCATGTATTGTTACTTAGAAAAACCTTCTGTTCCTGTCACTAATTTTCTGCATATTCCACATAGATCCTGCCCATCACCTCAGCAGTCACTGCACAATGACAAATTTGCTTTTTCAAAAGTGCTCACCTCCGTATGACAGTGTAATACCCCTAAATAACAGTCACCTATACATACATACACCTATACATGGAGCAAATATACCAGACTAATGATTGTTACTAAAAAACACTCCTACAAAACCAAGACCCAAAACTATTACTACTTAAGGATCAAATAATCCTGCCAGACCCTGACCAAACACGACCCCACATGTGACCATCAGTTGTACACAGACTCTGAAGACATATATTACCACCATACAGTGACCATATAGTGGTAGATACTAGTTGTATGTAGATAGAGGCTCTGCAGAAATATAAGTGATTACACTGCAGTTACATTTAGTGACTCACAGGAGACGTCATTTGTGATCAGCGTCGTTCACTTTCCCTTTCCTTCTCCATCCAGTTCGCACCTTCATGCTGATTTCTCCCGGCCAATACTTGTCCTTGCAGATTTGGACACAAATATCTTAGAATCCTCACATTTCCAGCAACTCCTTACTTATAGGTATATAAGTTCCCTCAGTTAGACCGATATATATATGTCCCCTCAGATAGGAAGCTATATATGTCCCTGCAGTTAGACAGGTATATATGTCCCCTCAATTAGGCAGGTGTATACATAGGTCCCCATCAGTTAGGCAGGTATAAAGATATGCCCTCTCAGTCAGGCAGGTGTGAATATATATATATATATATATATATATATATATATATATATATATATATATCTATCTCATTAATTAGGCAGGTATATATATATTGTACCCTGAGACAAGCAGATATATAAATATAGTGTAACTCAGACAGGTATATTGATATAAGGTTACTCTCTGGCAGGTATATAGATATAGGGGCCCTCAGGCAGGTACATAGGGGCACACAGGCAGGTATATTGATATAGGGGCACTCAGGCAGGTATATAGGGGCACTCAGGCAGGTATATAGATATAGGGGCACTCAGGCAGGTATATTGATATAGGGGCACTCAGGCAGGTATATAGGGGCACTCAGGCAGGTATATTGATATAGGGGCACTCAGACAGGTATATAGGGGCACTCAGGCAGATATGTATGGGCACACAGGCAGTATATAGGGGCACACAGGCAGGTATATTGATATAGGGGCACTCAGACAGGTATATAGGGGCACACAAGCAGGTATACTGATATAGGGGCACTCAGACAGGTATATAGGGGCACACAAGCAGGTATACTGATATAGGGGCACTCAGGTATATAAGGGTACACAGGCAGGTATATAGATATAGGGGCACACAGGCAGGTATATAGGTGAACACAGGCAGGTATATAGATATAGGGATATAGGTGAAAATAACAACATTAATACTCCCCTTACCTGCTTCCCGGCCGCGCGCTCCTCTTCAGGCGGACACTGGAGGCGTCATGACATCATCACGTCACCAGCGCCGGGACGCTCCTCCGGCAGCTCCTCGGGTGCACAGCGTATGGCGGGTTGTGTGGCTGAGTAGAAGGCAGCATCGCGATGAGCTCACTTCATTGCGGTGCTGCCCAGCTTAGTGGCACGGGGCCGCAGCGGAAGCCCCATGCCACTGAGAGCCCAGCGGAAACACATACAGCTAAAGAGGCCACTGGCGCTCCAAGCCCATGGCAGCGGCCTGGAGCCTGGCGAGGTTCGGGGCCCCTGCCTGCGCCCCTTAGTGATAGGCAGGCACCCTAGACGATCGCTTACCTCTGCCTACCTGTCGTCCCGGCCCTGGCAGGAGCCACCTGCTCAATTCTCCTAACAATGCAGGAGCTACCAAGCCCGTTTCCTAACACAGTAGAAAAGGATGCACCCCTTTAAAGAAGGCAGAATGTCAAGGGAATGCTATTTTTATTTCTGAAAAGGGGGTGGTAGGCCAAATAAGTTTTAAACCCTTTGCTCTAAATCCATAAAAGCATTTCTTGGGATGCAGATAGTGTAAAATAGGTCACAGAAGGATCAACTGTAGATTGCTTTCCTTGCTCCATTTTAAAATAATTTTCATTGCTCCAACCAACCTTAGATCCTATTAATACTTACTTTAAACCATTTCAGATAGTTTTTGAATAGTTTGTTTATATATACATATATATAGGCTTGACAAAGGCTCTGTGAGGGAGCTGAAACGTCGCACTTTTGAGCATGGAGGAATAAACTACCTTTCTGCTTGAATGCATTTGGGAGTGCCGTGGACTTTTTTTAATCTGTATTTTTATAATATTTATTTATATTATATATATATATATATATATATATATATATATATATATATTATATATTATAAATATAAATATATATTATATATATTTATATATATAATATATAATATATATTATTATATATGTATATATATTATATATATATATATATGTCTTTTGTTCAATTACACCTGGTCATGTTTTCTATATACAGACTTAGTAATATTGTGGGTTTTAATAAACTTACTGTCCATTTTTCCTATCCAGAACATGTACATTTACAATGAATTTGAACCTGTTATTTTTCCAAATTAACTTCATTTCCTTATTATGATAATGTGCATTGATTTTTTTGTTAATATTTCACTAGCATTAAATGTCATACAATTCATGCATCCAACCATCATTTACTATGTCACTGCTCTGCAGCTTTGCCAATCCTATCATTAATAGGTAGGGTTATAGTACATGTATGAAAACTGTCTTGATCTAAGACTTTTTTTTGTTGCCCATTTTTCAGAGCACTATATGACATGAAAGTCGAGCTCTAAGTGGTTGCTTAAACCCTTTTCATACGTGAGGCCCCTAGTGTGTACAGCATTTCAAGGGGTCCTTTGATAATGGAAGTGTCCCACTGAAAGAAACAATCCAGTTTTTATCTCTATTTAGGTATCTAACTTCAGAGTCTAATACCTCAAGGACCAAGCAATTTTTTTCATTTTGTTCATCACTGCTTTACAAGAACAGTAAAATTTTTTCTCTGTCAAAAGGACTTTTTTTTATTTTTTTTTTAATAATTTTATTTTTTAATGCATTCATTTTGGGGTACATGTAAGTTATGGATGAACTTTTACTAACTGTTTCAGGGAGGACTGGGGAAAAAAACAGTAATTCCACCACAGTGTTTGCACTTTAAATTAACACCATTCACCAAGTGGTAAACATACTGTGATAACTTTATTCTATGGGTCTATGATGACGGCAATACCAAAATGATGTAGTCTTTTAATTATTTTTTCACTGTTGCACAGCAAAAAGACTTTTTAAATAAAATTTGCTGTTTATGTGTCTCCTTATCCTAAGACCTATAGCATATTTATTTTTCTGTTGATAGATCTGTATCATGTTTTTTGTGGGATGACTTTTAGTTCTTTTTTGTTGTTACGGCTGCAGCGATATCCATTATGTAAAGGTTTCTTTATTCTTTTTATTTTCTATAGATAGGATTTTTTAGAGACGAATGGGATTATAAAGGAATTTTTAATTTGTTTTTCTTAGACTTTTTTTATTATTATTTTTTGGCCCCACTAGGGAACTTAAACATGTAATCACTTTATCACTGTTATAATACAATGCTTTACTTATTTAGTGCATTATATTGTACCTTGCGGGGTAAAACTGGGTATCCTACTGGACCTGACTTCTGGCATGGCCTAAAAAGAAGACACAAAAATCAGACCTGAAAGCCTTCATCAGGTTCTCCACTATCATGTAAAACCTTCAGCTCCCTGGGAACACATTGCAGAAGGGAACAATGGGGTGAGAGAGGGAACCACCTCCCTCTAAAACCACTTAAATGCAATGGTTACTATTCACTGCAGCATCCAAGGGGTTAAACAGCTCATATTTGAGGTATGTCCACTTTTGAAACAAGGTCTTGGCTTTCATCAGACACCTGAGGCCCTGCTTCATTCAGCACAGGGTACTGATGCCAGCTCATTTGTGCCCTACCGACAAAAGATATATTCTGGTTCTTAATAAGTTAAACTTAAGAGGCTGTTTTGATCATTTATCCACACTGCAAATTTACATTATATTAATTTCCTTCTGACGAATCTTAAAAAATTTTCCCAACCATTTTTTGAAAATATTTTTTTTTTTTTTCCCATTAGGGCTTTTTGTAATGGTTAGACTTTTTGGTTTCATTGGGGGTATGATATGGAAATTAAAGGGAAAAAGGGGCCCTTGTTTTGTTTTCCCACTATTGTTGAAGGTTCACTTTGATCCCAAATCGTTGCCCTGCCTATTACTTTAATAAACTCTTATTGACGGATGTGGATTTTTAATTGCTGTTACACTTCGCAACAACCATTGACATGCTGACATATGTTTCTAAAGAAATTCCCATGAGACAAAACTCTGTCACTGAAAACAAGTGCAACAGATGCAATGATTAGAGAGGAATTGGTAAAGACCACAGGTTTGACTTGACAGTGATATCACGGCTTTTGTGTTATCTGCTTATATCTTAAAAAAAAAACCTTTAAATAAGTCGAGATAACATTTTTTGCTGTGAAATCAAGGTGTGTTTTTTTAAAATTTTCTGCAAAGGCCATGTCATCTGCTCTTAAAATTTTGAACCTTTTACTGTTACTCCCACTAGTTGTGTGATTGTTTGTACAGTATTTCGATACAATGTATTATCAATGCATTCAATAAATTTAATTTATCTTTGGGGAAGGTTTCTATAGTGATTTTAAAAAAATTAATTTTTAATTTTTTATAAAAAAATATATCTTTTCACGGCAAAAATAATTGAAATAGAAAAAAGAAAATAAACCGAATAGTGTCCTACATGGGGAAAAGCTATAAAAGGGATCAATTGTTTTAAACAATTTGCCCTAGTTTGCCCAAAAGTGTATTCATTACCCCCCTAGCTATTTAGGGGGTATAAAACCCCCCAATAAGAGGGCCCGGTGGCCTGCCCTAATGTTTTTCCCAAAAATTTCCCTGCTTTAAAGGGAAAAAATAGGGTAGACAAAATACGCCTTACTTTTTTTAATTGCCCCAACTGTTTCGGGCCCGCTGCCTCCTCGGGCCTGTTAAACAGGTCAAATGGTAGTTTTCAGTTTTTTAAACAAAACGGTTCACTCAAATTCCAAAGTGTAGTGAAAAAAGGCCATGGCGTGAAAAAGTAAAAAATTAAATCCCCCCAAATTTTGGGTTGCGGTTTTCCAAATTATAAAAGACGGCAGGACATATGGTCCCAAACGTTAGAACAGTTTTATGATGTGCTGGGGTATTGGATGGTGATTGTCCTAATTAAATAGGCAGCCCCCCCATCCGTGTTGGCGTAACCAATAACGGGGTTGCTGTCAGACCAAAAAATTTTACAAACCTGTTCAGGCGAGCACGGGTGTTCGTTCCATGATGACGGCGGGTTTTCCTGTGTTGATGGGGAAAAGTATTTAAATCAGATCCATATGAGGTTTGGATGCAGACATTCCTTGCCCCCTGCCTATTCGAAAAACGGAAGTACGTTCGGAATACAAAAATTCTCTAAACGGGAAAACCCTTAAATTAATGGATTAATCCCCAAAACCTGCGTTTTGGGTTGTTTAAGGAAGGTATTTTTTTTCCTCATATCTTTTTAAATGTGCAGGTCGTTTCATGTTAAAGGGTCAAAGAGAAGGGCTTTATACCCAAAATGTTTAAAATGAAAAGAATGTGAAAAGCGAAGGGAAAAATTATGCCTCAGTCCTGCCCAAAACATCTCATTCACAGTGTATGTTTTAAATTTTTTTTTTTATTTATTAAAATAGCCAAAATATAATTAGTTTTCATGTGTCCAGGGAAAATTATAAAAAGCACTGGAAATTAAGTGTTATTCAAACCTGTGGGTTGCAATGACATTAATGTTAATCCAAAGTTTTTCCTTGGGTTTGCAATGTTTGTCCAGATTTCCTTTGCGGGGGTGGGGTATCAAAATGAAAAACCCCTAAATCTGAGTTTTTGGAAATGTCCCCCCAGTTCAGCCCCAGATATGCCTTGAAATGGGGGTATCCCTTTATTCCGTATACCCCCCACATGTTCTCCAATGCGTCGACGGAAATTCCGGATGGTTTTCCCAAATATTTTCCTTCCCCACAGTGACACTTGGTCGATAAAGGGAACCCCAACAGTTCTAAATTAATAAAGTGTCAATTTTTGAATTGTTGTCCTGTGTGTTGGTTGGTGAAATTTTTTTCCTTTTCTACATTTTACTTTCCCCAAAAGCCACACATCTAAAAAACCAAGGGGTTTGCCTATCCAACCAGGTTTTTATTTTGTGGAGATGGTGGTAGTGGTCCAAACAGGGGTATATAGTTTCGCCCCTTTCTAAAGGTGACCAAGGGGTTTTGACCCAAACCTTTATTTTTGTACGGGATTTAGCTTAGGAACCCCAATGTTTTTGGATCCCCCTAACCCTTTGAGGCCCATCAAAGGTGCCAATTATGGTCCCAAATTGTTTGCTTCTAAATTCCCTTCCCTGTTTCTGGGGATGGTAAAAGGATTTGTCCGCGTTAAAACGGTGATGGTATCCTTTAAAAGGATTACATCTTCAGGGGAAATTTTTTTCCCTAAATCTTCTTTTAGATCACAGGATTGTCTCTTGAATTCGGCCGTATGGAGCAGTTTCGGGGTAGTCGCAAAAACGGCCCCCTTTGGGATCCCTCTTTTCAGGGGACAGGATGATGCTCCGCCAATAAAGAAATAAATTTGGGAGTTTGGGGGTTTTGCGGAAAAAGACTTGAGATGATCCTTTGCTGTCTTTGCAATCTTGAATCCAAAAATGCAGACAGTCAGGTGTTTTTCGATGAAAATTTAAAGTCCCAGATCTTACAGTTAAATCGATCCATGAATGAAAAAAAGTGTCCCCCTTGGACTTTCCAGACGTTGAACACATATAAGGGGACCACTCCTTTAGAGGTCCCCCATTTGTGGGTTCGTTTCTTACCGAATTGGGGAATCTATTTGGTAAAATCCTGGCTCCTTTTGTTGAATCCTTTTTTTTTTAACTAGGACACTAAACCCTGTTAGGTAAAAAGGACGGGAATACATGTCTTTAGATAGTGGCTTGCCCCCCCCCATGATGTGGGGCATTAACACCGTATCCGCCAATTTTGGGTAAATCAGTAAAAAATATTTTTTACTTATCGAGGAACACAATTTGACAAATAGCGATTTTGTCTTGAGACTGCTTTGAATTTTTTGGGTGCAAGGAAATTTTTCCTTTTAACGGAAGGCTCTTCTAGCTGAGGGGGCTGCCCATGGGGGTTCCCCGTGCACCTCTTTTTCAATCTGTATCTCGGCTGGTGGGAGGCCTTTTGTTTTTGATGAAACTATGCGGAAAGGAAAGGATACATAGGTCTTTGGGGCTCTTTTGATGATGGGGTTCATCGTTGGAAGGGCCAAAGGGCACCTTTTTTTTATTCATGGATGATTAACTGTAATGATCTGGGATTAAGTTTCCGGAAATACACTCTGATGTCTGACATTTTTGGATTCAAATTTTAGACGCAAAAGGGTCTATCTAACGCTTTTTCCGCCAAAAACCACATCCCCCAAATTATTTCTTCATTGGCGGAGCGTTTTCTGTTCCCCCGAAAAGAGGATCCCCAAGGGGCCTTTTTGCGGGGCTAGCCGAAACTGTCCCCGGCGGAATTCAAGAGAAATCCTGGATCTTTAAAAGAAGATTAGGGGGAAAAAAATTACCTGAAAATGTAATCTTTAAAAGGGTCCTTTGCGTTTAACGCGACAAAAATCCAGTTTACTATCCTGAAACAGGGAAAAAGGGAATTTGAAGCAAACAATTTGGAGATAATTTGGGCCCCTTTTATGGGCCTTAAAAGAGGGAGGGAGATTCTCAATAAAAATTGGGATATCCCAATGTAGATCCCCATATCAAAAGATAAAGGTTGGATATACCCCTTGGCACCTTTGAAAGGGGCGAAGTCTATTGCATTAGTTTGGGCCCACAACCATCTCCCGAAAATAATTTCCTGGTTGGTAGGCAACTCTTTGGGTTTTTTTGATGTTGTGGCTGTGTGAACTGTAAAAATTTTAGAAAGGAAAGACTTTCACCAACCAACACACAGGACAAAAATTCAAAATTGACATTTATTAATTGTAGAATGTTGGGGTCATTTATCGGCAAAGTGTCATGTGGAAGGAATATATTGGTAAAAACCACGTGAAATTCGTCGAGATTGGAGAACATGTGGGGGATATAGGAATTAAAAGGGGGTACCCCATTTCAAGGCATATTGGTCTGAACATGGGGGCACATTCCCAACAACTCGATTTATGGGGATTTATTGTGATTACCCACCCCGCAAAGGTAAACTGGACAAACATTGCTACGCAAGGAAAAACTTTGGATTTATACTTTGTCTTGCAACCCCCGGTTTGAAGAACGCTTAATTTCCAGTCTTTCTATAATTTTTCTGGGGGCCATGTATTTAATTTTTGTGGTATTTGATATAAATAAAAAAAATTATTTTTACCCTACATCTGTGAATGAGATTAGTTTGGGCAGGTGAGGGCATAAGTTTCCCTTTCCCTTTCACATTCTTTTATTTTAAACATTTTGGTATAAATGTCCCCCCTCTTTGATCATTAATTATGATTTGCCTGCAAATTTTAAAATGATTGGGGGATGCATCCCTTCCCTTAAACATACCATAATCGGGAGGGTTTTTTTTGGGGGATTAATCCATTAATTGAAGGGTTCTCTGTTTTTGGGGACTCAGCTTCTGTCCATTCCGTAACTCACTTTTCCCTTTTGATTTTAGGGGACGGCCGGTTTTAGTGTCTGCGATCCAAGCCTCGATTGGATCTGTTGGGATACTTCCGATCAACAGGAAAATGCGCGGGCATCATTTGGGCCGAACAGCCGTGTCTCGCGTGAACAGGTGCTTTTTATTTTTGGTCCTGACAGACGGCGTGTATTGTTACTGACCCCCAAAGTGATAGGGGTGGCCTATTTATATGGGGATTCACCATCCAATACAAGACATATAGCTGTGTTAGAGTTGGACAATATGCTTGCCGTCGTATAATTGGATACCCAACCTTTAGGTAAGATTTTTGTTACTTTTCAGTCATGGCTCTTTTTCACTACCGTTGGCAATTTTTAGGTCACCGTTTTTTTTTATGAATATGATTGCTTACTTTCATTTGTGCGTTAATCAGTGCCCTGAGGAGGTTGAGGGGCGCCGAAAAATGTTGGGACAATTAAGAAAGTAAGGGGTATTTTGTCTACCCTATTTTCGTGTTAAAGCTTAGGGAAATTTGGGTATATCCTTAGGGGGCAGGTTTTCCCGCCCGGGGGGGCCCTCTTATTTTGGGGCGTTCTTATACCCGTTAATAGGCTAGGGGTGGAAAAAGAATACACGTTAGGGCTATAGGGTCAGAATTGTTTATATACTTTTATCCCTTTTATGCTTGTCCCTATGTAGGTTCCTATTGGGTTTATTTCTTATTTTCTATGTTCAATTATTTTAGCGCTGTGAGAGATATATGTTTTTTTTATTAGCTTTAAAAATTTATTTTAAATATTTTATGTATGCTCTTCCATTGTAAATTTACTTTTAAATTCTGACGTTTTTGGGGGGCCTTAGTTTAGTTAAAAGAGGTTTTCATACATAATCAATAGCATTCTAATACGATTCTCCTCATGTCGAAAAAATAATCCAGCTCCTTATTCCAGCCAAGAGGTGAATTAAAATCCACTTTTTATTGAAAAATAATCCAGAAATAAGGCCTATTGAAGGCTTTCATCGCTGCAGCATTTTGGACAAAACAAACCCATGTTGTGCTGACAAAGGATCTCATTTTACAAAAACATGTCTGTGCATTTTTGTTGCTTCTATTTTCATTACTGGAATGATTTGCCAAAATGCTGAAAGGAGAGACAGAGACAATGTGATAAAAGTATCCTTTTGTGCCAAGGGGCTTGGTTCAGATGTGATGTCATGCAGACCTGTGAATTGTTGGTTGAACCCCTGCCCCTTGGAAGTGCCGAAATTTTTTGGGTGTATTTATTCTTTCATAGAAGCATTCGTGGACTTAAAGTGTTATAAAGCCTTCTGCTCTGCTGTTTAAACCCTTCCATTAACAATGTCCCACTATCAGGCTCAGCTAGGAAAACAGTGATGGTTTTCTAATGCCTTCTGTAGAACCAACCACAGCCTAACCAGGAAGTAGGGCTCTGAAAATGGCTGTGATGAGCAGGCTTTGTGAAACGGCAAGGTGAGAACATCCGTTTAAAACCTAGGTGGCAGAGGCAGTAAACTTAAAGCTTGAGTTTGTGAAATTGGAACTGTAAAGTGTTGTATTGGGGACAGGTGTGTCCGGGAGACCCATAAGGCGGGAAAAGATGCAACATGAATCATTTTTCGGCCTGAAGGATGGCACTGAGATTAGATGGTGAGTTGACTTTGGGAATTATTGTTAAGTCATGTGTAGCGGGGTTAAAAGGGGACGCTTAAAGGGGTTTCTTCGGGCTGGAAATGAAGTGCTATGGTCTGTGTTTTAGCCTTGCAAGATTAATTCTGGAAGTTTGCTAGAGCTGCAATAGACATTACCCAAGTGAATCCAGAGTAGGTTGACAGGTTCTAGACTCCCAGGGGAAAACCAAAGGGCAGCTTTAGCTTAGTCTAATAAAGGTTGTGCAGGACCTAAGCAGGAGATTGGCTGTTCTGAGGATTGTAGTGTGGCCTGGTTGGTTTGGTCTAGTGCTGTAGTGGATTAAGTGGATGGGGTGGTTGTTCTTAAGAATAAGGGGGGCAGTCATAGTGACCCTCATTTAGTTAAAAAAAAATTGCCGGGAAAATAAAATTTTTAAAATAAAGAATACTTCAATTTAGAGAAAAAGCGTGAAGTTAATTTCATCCTGAAGGTCTGTGTGTAAGTGATACTATACTGAGGAGGTCCCTGCAAAGATAATAGTAACTTGCCAGAGCTACAATTGTTGTGTATGAGAATATGTAATATTTGTAACCATCAAACATTTAACACATTTAGCACCTCTGTTTTGTGCTGAAAGAACCAAACTAATACAGCCTGTGACTGCTTCTCTAAAGGGCAAACTTCCTTAAAGGGGCATGGTTTTTGCTTTACAGGCATTTTTGGGGGATGTATGAAAGTTGTAAAACTAAGACTTTCTTTATTGCCTTTGAATCAAAAGGTCCCTTTTTTTTAGAGCACTATATGAAGTGAAAGGGAAGCTCTGATTTGTTGCTATTAGCAATAACTAAAATCTTAGACTTAGTTATTTTTCATACATGTGGCCCATTTTTTTTTTTTCCTAGTCTGCTGATATAGTCTTGCTGGAAACGCCACTCAGCCTAATTTCACCACAAACTTTTGTTGCTATCATCCATACATGGTACAAGACAATTACCTATTTTTGACCTATTAATTTGATTTTATAGCCAATGTCACACAATTTTAAAATATAGCTCTTCCTATGAGATTTTAACCCCACAGATACTGTATATTCACCTTTAGCTTTGAATTTTGTTAAGGCTTTCTATTTTTTGGGATACAAAATCAATGCATTCCTGTATCATCAAGAAGAAAAGTGGGCAAGAGATGCAGGGAAAACATCCATTTTTAGCAAACAGTACGTCAACCTTAAAAACAAGGTTACTGTTGTTAAAACCTATGTATATTTGTTAAACTGGCCCAGTTTGTTGACCAAAAGATGGTTATTGGTTGTATGTGCCATAGGTATATGTTTATTAGCATCAAAGCCATTGTCTCCATGTTGAGCCAAAATAAAAGTTACGAAAGGACACATCTTCATTTAGCTGTTCTGAGTGCAGCTTGAATGTATGTTATGAAAATTGCCCATCAAGCCACTCCAACTACTGAGAAGTGTGTCAAGAACTAAGAGATGAAATTTCAACAGAATCTCTCAGAAAACTGATAGCAGGAATGCCAAAAGTAATCATGTCCAGAATTTCTGCAAATGGAAAAATATTTGATGAAATAACATTTTGAAAAAGTAAATTGTTAACAGTATTTTAATAACAAATTATTTCTAGCCTTGTTTTGGCTAATACCTATTAACTTTACAACCCAACCATAGTTAAAAGTATTGGTGAAATTTGCTAAATTTTCCACATGACTTTACACATATAAAGGCTAGTGTATTTTAACTCAATATGACATAATATTGCGCAAAGGAAGCAGTTAAAAAACAATTGTAGCCCTGTTATTTCTATACTTTGATCATTTGTTTGTTGGCTACTCCTTTTGTATTGCTCCAGAGGATGAAACATGTGCAGCACAATGTAGAAAGATCATAAATCATTTTATGAGAGAAAGTCAATGTTATCAGCTGCATCTGTCTTTATGTAAGAAACAGAGAAATCTTTGTTTTGGGGTTGTTTGGTTTT